>OX246740.1:54681198-54705960 GCA_945910005.1 Isoperla grammatica
CGTAAGGTTCCGTAAGGTTGCTGTGGAACGACTTTTAACACTTCCAAGAAGGGTAGAAAGAAAAAGCCGGCACTCCACAAAACGAATGCCACAAAACAAATCGAATGCAACACCCTATATATTTGTAGTCTTGACCAGTGCTGTACGGCCAAGTGTGGCTGCTAAATGACATACGACATTCCGTTGATGTCGGGCAATGTCTTATTGAATGTTAGAGAGAGAACCGACGCAGCTGTGGGTGGGCTATACTTCTTATTGATTCTACGGGGGATCGGCCTATGCGTGTACACGCTACCCCTGCGGTATAGCCCGGCCGGTCACACTGCAGCCCCCCCCCCCCCCCCCCCCCCCACCACCCACGTGGGTGAAACATTCAACAACAACAACTGTCATGTGTTTCGTTTGTTTCTCAAGAAGACCCTTAGAATTAATCAAAGTCTTCAATGACAACAATTCACTACATTTGAAAACTAGTATATTATTTATTGTTGAGCATTGTTGTCATTGAAGATTTAGAGAACCGTGATTAATACTCTTTAAGGGTTCTAGAGATCAATTTTGAAAATGATCTATTACGTAATGCGTGTATAATTGTATCGAAATTAGGACGAACGAAAGAGGTAAAAGTTTGGCAAATTAATTTTTAATAAAATAGGATGATAATATATTGCATAGATCAATTTGTGTCAATTTTAGTTATTACAATCAATCTTTGAATTCGAATCTAATGCATGTTATAAAATGATATACCAAGATACTAAACTAAGTAACAGGGGTGTCGTTAAGAGGGAGGGGGGTACACCCCCACCCCAATCTTTTCTTTTAAAATCCGCACTATTTTACATGGATTTTTGGAAACAATTTTTCTTTTATGGGAGACGTACACAAATTTATTCTTTGACATAAACATTTGTTATTTGGGTCGCTTTTAAGAGAGTCCCTCCCTCCACCCTCCCCCAATGTCAAAACACCCCTGCTAAGTGCTAGCCTAAACTTATTGTATGTATCTGCAAGGGTTGGAGTTGATATGTCAAGGCAAAGTTCGCTAATTCATACCCTTATTATCAACCCCCCCCCCCCCCATGCTGGAAACTTTCTTAATCAAGTAAATTGATCATACACAAACACCCTTCACAAACAAACCCCTCGATATGATTTAAGCAGCATTCCATTTGACTATACATACACCATTCTTGAGATCTAACTAGAACCAGTTAATTTCACGAGGCTTTAACGCGGGTACCTCGTCTCTTGCTTAACGCGGGTACCTTTCATAGTCGTCCCCTACACCTAGGAGCGCCCATTGTTACCAATGTAACAGTTGTTTGCATGTTATTTCCCATAAACAAAACAAATCCATAGCAACAATGGGTGCCCCTAGATGTAGGGGCCGACTATGAAGTCCAACCTTCTTACGTAACGCGGGTACCTCAAGTCTCTTGCGTCAAGTCTCTTGCGTAACGCGGGTACCTCGTCTCTTCCGTCGAGTAACCTCTCTACTAGGGATGACATCGGGTACTCGGGCACCCGACTCCTACCCGACTCCTCTTGTACCCGACTCCATTTTCTAGGAGTCAACTCCTTCAAACATAAGTGTAAGTGTATCATGTATTGGCGGTCTGTTACCCTTTCTGTTTCCCTTTCCCTCCAATATTCACCTAATATTACAAATCAGTAATAAAAAAACAATAAAGAATTGTACTACTGCCAAATCACTTTTTTTGCTCCCGCCTGGAACACACGCAGCCCGCCGAGGAAGTTGCATTGCAACATTGGTTAAAAAATTAATCGCTTTTACTAAATCTTTTTGTCGTTCGAGGAGTCAACTCCTACCCGACTCTTAAGGCTCAGGAGCCGACTCCAATATTTACTACCCGATGTCATCACTACTATCTACGTTCTTGACATGCACAACAAATCCTGCTTCGGAAGTCTCTAAGTGGCAAGTTAAGTTTCCCTCCGCTCCAACCCCACCCCCACCCAGGACGGACTCTGCTAATATTGTTTAGTTTGACGACGAGACAACCAGGGAGTTCCTTTGAACTCCTCGGAAGTTACTCTCGTCTCACGGCGACCCTTCGCTAATGCAATAATAATCGTGTGTGGATGGACCCCTCGCCGACAACTAGCTCACCCTACTAAATAACAGGGTATATTAGACGAATATCGTTTACGGTACAAAGTGTGTGACTGAGAGAGAGAGGGGAGAGAGAAGAGAGAGAGAGAGGAGAGAGAGAGAGAGAGAGAGAGAGAGAGAGAGAGAGAGAGAGAGAGAGAGAGAGAGAGAGAGAGAGAGAGAGAGAGAGAGAGAGAGAGATGCGTATCCGTAAAGTTGTAAATATCTAAAAAAAAAAAAGGTTGTAAAGTTGTATTATAAGTTGTGTTGTAATGTTGTAGCTAGCTGTAATAGTAAATAGCTAAATTGTAATTAAAATCGCATATCACATAAATTGGGCAATCAATTTGCAACAGATTTCCAGCAAGTGGCCGTAAGTGTGCTTTGAGTTTTGGGATTGAACCTTTGCCAACGGTCAACCTCCCCTAATAAGCTGAAGAGGGTTACAATTGTCCTGATAATGAGATAAGAAGTACACAAAATTCAACTCCCATCCCTGTAAACTTGACCTCGAACGACCCGACCTTCAACCCTTCTCAACTGTCAACCTCCCCTAATAAGCTGCAGAGGGCTATTGAACACATTGTACGTACTGATAATGAGATAAGAATTACACAAGGTTCAACTCCCACCCCCGTAAACTTGACCTCGAACGACCCGACCTTCAACCCTTCCCAACTGTCAACCTCCCCTAAAAAGCTGAAGAGGATTACAATTGTACTGATGATGAGATAAGAACTACACAAGGTTCAACTCCCACCCCCGTAAACTTGACCTCGAACGACTGAGTGCGCGAAGCAACAGCTGTGCCGTCAGTTTTCGACCACCCCAGCGAGCTATGCCATCCCACCGCGCATGCGCCATTCTCGGGACTCCCCCGAGACGCGAGGAGTCGAACCCAGAGTCGTCTCGTCTGCCGCCGCGCACGCCGGTCCGCTTCGCCATCAACAAGTACCCCCCGGTCACGTGGTGCGAGCCAAGTCACCTCCGTTCAGTCGCCGATAGGAAGCCGACGGGCAACCACCGCACTCTCGCGTTTTCTCGTTCCTGTCACGTAGTCGCGCACGTCGTGGTGGGTGTGTGTGTTCGAGGTGGCGGTGCCGATGCACATTTCCAAAGAGTTGAGACGGATGTGGTGGGGGTAGTTTGTGCCGCGCTACAAGGTTTTCAAATACGTCGTTTTAGTGCCGATTGCGAGGAGTGATTTTCATGTGCATAATCTATCTCAATCAGTGTGTTTTAGAGGGTCGCGTGTGACGGCAAACAGTTGCAGTCATTACTAATCAAACACTTGCAACGTAATTGTGTGTGTTCCGCAACTCTTTGTGTTTATCCGAGACAATTATCACACCTTGCAGCGGTGTATGTATGACAAGCCAATTATATTTTTAATTATCTCGACATTGTGTGAGCATTTTCCCCTAGGGAAATAATAATTACTCCATTTATCACGGGCACGCGTTTCTCGTTTAGAACGGTCGCTTGATTGAATTAGAGTCAGTTTTGTCGGGCAACATCACAACAAAGTGGAGGGGCGCCGGAAATAGAACGAATTGAATTCAAAAGAAAGAGTGAAAAGGCACGTTTGAAAAAGAAATACTTTATATAAATATTTTATGAGGAAGGTGTTTGCGGTGTCCGCCGAAAAGTCGACCCAGGAAGTGTAGAGAGTTGCGGTCTATTGATTTAACCTTGGGTAGACGACAAGATCTATTAATTATGTATAAGACCGTGCGGCATGGCGAGAACTCTCTCCAATACACGATCCTACCGCAACAAGACGAGTCGACCGGAAGTACGGGCAACCACAAGACCTCTTCCGGTCTGTGTCGCGGTCGCTCGTCGCATCGCACAAAGCGCGGTCGCACGACCACGATCTTGATCGTCACGCTGATCCTCGTGTGCAGCATCGTCGCGGGGTCGATCCTGGTGCCCCTGCTCATGACCACCGACATGGTGGCCTTCAGGAAGCTGACGTCATCGTCGCAGGCGTCCACCCCCCACGTGGTCGTGCATCGTCACCACGCGACGGCCGCCAAGGTGGTCCACGTGACG
Source organism: Isoperla grammatica (assembly GCA_945910005.1). Lineage (NCBI taxonomy): Eukaryota > Metazoa > Arthropoda > Insecta > Plecoptera > Perlodidae > Isoperla > Isoperla grammatica. Next base: position 54,685,370 of record OX246740.1, read on the forward strand.
ACAACGACGTCAACGACGACGACGGCCACGTCCACCGCCGCCACGACGCCCGAGGACAACTTCAACACCCTCACGACGGGCACCCACGGTGACGTCGTCATCAACAAGGCGGAGAACTCGAGCCTGAAGGCGTCGCCGGACGATCTGGTCGTGACGGCCGACGCGGAGGGTGAGGGGACGCCGTCGACGCCCCAGGAGACGTCGAGCGGCGTGGATGTTACGACGCCCCCCGCAAGCCCCCAGAAGCCGAAGAAGGCGAACGAGACGGGCGACGAGGGTGGCGGCGACGTCAACGGGACCGTGACGATGTTGCGCGCCGTCGGCACCACCAGGATTGTCGTGGAGGCGACCGTCGCCGCGGGGGGAGGGGAGCGCAACTGGACGGAGGGACCGGAGGTGGTGATTGCCAAGGTCACCCGGCCGACAACGGACCCCTACAGGGGGTGGCTTCCTCCCCGGTGGCCGTTCGCCGACCCTTCATCATATCTGCAGTGGACGGTAAGCATATATTCAGCGTTGCATTACTTTAAAACGGATGTATTACATAGGTTCAAATAGTTTTTACTTTTTTTTTTACTTTTTTTACAAATTCTACTTAAGCTACTTGGATTATAATTACAATTTATGAAATGATTCCGTACTATTTAAATTTAAATAAACACATCTTTGTAAATTTTTCTAAAGAGTAAAATCACGCTACTATAGTAGTTTAGATGGCTGTATCACCGCCAGTTAAAGTGAGACTTGCTTCATTCCCAGCAAGTAGTGCGGAAAGCGCGAATCAACAGGTAATGTTGTGTCTGAAAGATAGTTTCGAGTTGAGTACAATAATAACGTTGTCGGTGTAAGGAGGACTTGCGGGGGCGTTCATTCGTTGCATGGTTGCACACCTGTTGTACTTTGCTCTACTCAAGACAAGGGTTGACGGATCGCTGACATAGACATGATCGCTGACACAGTCCATCGCTCTCTCAGCGCTACACCGGTGCCGTAGTTGACGTTTTTCAACGACCAACGCACGAAAATAACGACCGGCTGCAGGACTTACTATTCGCCGAAATAGTCGATCATAATTTCGTTGAAAATCCAACAGTTGACGCGCTTAATTTCTTTCGTTCGAAACCTTCCAGTGCGTCACCAACGAAAACAACTTTTTCTTTTCACTCTTTACTTCTTACACTTCCCCATGTGTCATTATGGACAGGGTGCATCTATGATTGTTACAATAAAACGACGCCTACTGTTTGCGCGCGCACAGCGACTGTGCACACATCAGTAATACTGTGTTTGGGATGTACAAACATGACTAACGAGAAGTCGGTCATGCCGGTATAGTGTCAAGTATTACTCCACTCAAGCGATCGATGACCCATGTCTGGCGAGCGTGGATCGACCCCTCTGCAAATACATGTCACAGCCCTCTTGGTAGGGGGTGTTTCCAAGGTCTACTTGATCTCCATCTAGCGGGGTTTCAGTACACCTCAAAGCTGGGTCGCCTCACATCTTTATTCTCGTGCACCCACTAAAAAAACTGGTTAATTAATTAATTAAATATAGAATATACTATACTTAACATTGTAAATTCATCATTTATATTTCGAATGTAGGTAAGTACCTGTAGGTATTTTCACTTGGAGGAATTGTACCGTTTTGAGTCAGAATTCGTTTTGACAGATTAATACATCATATGGTTTGACTGAATGATGCTTACATTTGAATAACACATGTAAAGAAATGGTTGGAAGTTTGAAGAGTCAAGGGAATTTACGAACCCTGAGTCTCCACCCAATGCACCCTGAATTGGGTTTAAAGTTTACTTAAATTTTGCCCAATCTCAGGTAAATAACAGTGGATATAATCCTCATGTTATGCAATAAAGTAGTTGATTCTTAATATAGAAGTTACATGGCTTTTTTGTAGTTACAGTAAAAAAAAAAACTTTGTTTAGTACAACGAACAGAAGACATATAACAATCTCGAACCAATGAAAGCAAAGTATTCTCGGCATCTCTGAACTCACCGCAATTGTTCTAAACGGTAAACTTTGGTCGCAACAATATGTGCTATAGGATAGCTATCACATCTCGCCGTGACCGCAAAGATTAGATGCTTGTGTGGTAAGAACAAACCTTATCAGAGCCCCCGATTACACAACACACGATTACACAACATAAATATACGACACACAAGCTGGGATTAGGAAATGAGGAAATGAGGAATAGGAAACACTACCTTACTGTTTCCGGTGAAACGCCGCTGACCTCTACATAGTGGTTAGTCCATCAGTCGTTGGAGATGATTTTGATTATGAGGCGTTATGTAAGTTATGCTTCGTTTACTATTATATACGGCACTAAAATGCGACTGTGCGCATTCTGATGGCAACAAAGTGAACAAGTGCACAAGTGACGTTTAGTTGTATGTATGAAATATTGAGCTTTCGTTCCACATAAAATGGTGCCGACAATAGTACAGCATTGCAGCCAGTACCATCTCTTGGCAGTTTTAGTCGCGTATTGAAAAACATTGAATTGAAACATAAATTTCAAGCCATGTTTAAATTTGTATCACAACTGTTGTGCAGTATTAGATTTATTATAGATACAAGCTTTATCGAATACTTCCACTATAAAATGGATTTCTTTAACATAGCATATAAAACATGACATTGTAGGACCTATACAGGCATTCTGCTGCCTTCCTACGAATTCTTGTAAAAATATAGATTTAACCTCTTTGAACGAACAAGGTAGAAAAAAGCACAATTTCTCTACACCTTTGATCAAAGCAGTTGGAATAAAATACAAAATTCAACGGACGTTCTTTTTAAACCTTCGAAACTTGACACTATTCAAGCATGAACATTTCTGCTTTTTGAAATAAATTTAAAAAAAAAAGAAAGTTGCAAGAAATTCACGATTCTCTCACACAATGGAATCAGAATCAAATATGTTGGCGGGGCGAAATAAGGGTCTGCAGGTTGGGGAAGAGGAAACGTGAAAGAAGAGATTATCCACCCCATTCTTCCCGCGCTTAGCCTATACTATATATATATACGTCGTTTCTAATCAGTTCTCGTACAGTCACTACCAAGACGCGAGTCACCTTTCGGATGAGGTTTCTCACAGGATTATGAATATAAAAGCGCGGTACAGCGACTTTGCCCCGTCGGACGCAAACAATTAAACGCCCAACACTTTTACAGCGCAAAACACACAATTAACAGAATCTCAACATTGCGACTTTCATTAGTATCATAACACAGAGAATAATTTGCTCAGACGTGAACCGTCATGACAATCCCCAAACTGCCGTAGTTCACACTTAACTGGACAACTTTCGGGACCGCCGGACGAAAATTACCTCTGGAAACTGAGGGAAAAAACAATTTTCCTTGTAGAAATTGTTCCTACAATAAAATTCCCCTGCCGGGTACTTTAATGTATGTTTGTCGACATCGTCTGAGCGGGTATATGTTTCGTTGTTTAATGTAACTGCCGAGCTAAGGCAACCCTGTCACGAGACGAGAAACGAGAGAGGCAATGTCAATATGGACCCACGGTATTGTTCCTGGAGATTGCGGATGGTGACAGGAGGAGAAGGGAAATAGCGACAGAGGTTTTCCCCACGGAGCAACCACGATCGGGAAAATCCCCCGAAAATCCCTTTCCGAATCAACGTATGTGTCAGGGAGTGTGGTCGCGCCGCGCGGGAGAAGTCGCGGGAATAGGATATCCAACCCTCCACCTTTGACCTCAGAGGGAACTTGACGCGGGCAATCTATTATTATTTATATCCAATGATTCCCTAGATGCAACATATGGAAGAGGCTTCACAGAAGAAAAAAAAATACCTTCAAACATTCGTGACTTCTAACCGATACTATAAATAAATAGAAACTAAGTATAATTGATATAATATACTAGATAGTGTAGAGACAACAAATCGGGAAAAAATAAATGGTATTGAAATAAAAAATACGTACATAAAAAATTATAAAAAAGTAAACACAGCATTAGAATTAAAATGGAAACGATGGTTTTAAATTTTACTGTGAGAGCAAATCTTGTGACCAACACTGCAACACAATACATTCAACAGTTACACGTCCAAAGCTGTATAACGGGTGGGGGGAGGGGGGGGTCACTTCTCAGACACTCGTGTATCCGTTTCAAACACATTCACACACGCTCTCGGTTCGTTCCCCTTCTTCCAGAATCACTCCCAAGTCGCTCCCACTCCCTCCCTCTCTCCTCTCAACGCACACGTTAAAAACATACGAAATAAATAAAATACGTTATCGTAAATTCGACTTCCCGCGAGTCGAGAAATGTGGTCGTCGTTAATCGATATATCGAACCCACGGGCGACAACTCGTTAAAAAAACAAACGTATTCGCGCGTAGAGGTTCGGCAAAGATGAAAGCCCGAGCTTGCAAACTGCTGCACACTGCTAGCACACTGCTAGCACACTGCTAGCACACTGCTAGCACACTGCTAGCACACTGCTAGCACACTGCTAGCACACTGCTCCACACTGCTAACACACTGCTCTCTTACACTGGTGCTTAGTGTAAATAGATTTGATTTGCAGATTTGGCTTACCCTCGTTAGAGAAAATGAGCTGAAAAGGAAAATGAGTGTTATATGAAAACCAAATATATTTTATTCACGTAAATAAATCTTGGAACTAACAATATATCTGTTATCAATATATAACACTCAAACCCTATACAATATATAACAATATATATGTTATCTGATCAATACAATTGTTGAGCGCGTCTATGAGAAATCTATGAGGTGAAAGTTTTCTTTTTAAATAACTTCCGTCATGGCCGCCTTAAAACTAAAATGGCGGTCTCTTCATTTCTCATGAGTACGCCCGAAATGACTCGTCATTATTCCATACACTACCAGCTTTATATGCTTTCGAAAGGTAAATGCAAATAAGACTTTCCCCGCTTTCTCGCAGAGCTCTCTAATCTGACAACACAAACCCTCCGCCTTAAAATTTATCACCGTTCTTTCTCTCACGAACCTATATAATTCCTCTGTAAAATTTTCCTTTTTCTTCACAAATCTTCTTACTTTATCTCACGGACCATTCCCACCTTGTCTAAATCTCCATTTCTCCCGAATCTTTCTTATTTGTAAAGTTAACATTTATTAACATATAAATTCAACGATCTACGCCCTCCAAATTTTCACGTGAAGACCTCTATAGTACAATTGATACGTTTCCGTTATTCAATTTCCGGTTTAACTTGTTGCTGTGAGCCACTGCATTCAAGTCACAGCACGTTGGATACTTGCTTTATTCAGAGTACCGACCGGAGATTGGCAAAGCGACGGCCATCTTTGGTATTAACTTGGGTGTGTGATAAGAGATCAAAGACGGAAGTATTTCATCACCAAGATGGACTCAGCCTGTACGGTGTGATCATATAATGCGCGTGGCGGCCATGTTTGTGCCAAAACGACATGTTTGTTTCATTTTCGATGCTATATTTCAGATGCTGTTTGATTGAATTTCAATTATTGTAATCCAACATTTTGTTTGCTATTAGTCTACTATAGTTAACACACGAAGCAATTCCATCGTCGCTGACAATCTAATAGGGAACGTGCAACTGACGTAACAGCCGAACTACAACAATGGAATAAATGAATTGAACTGGTGGACAAACAACGAGCTGCCAAAGAAATATCTTTGCAAATAATGAGGAGAAACAATTAGTTGTAACGATAGTAACTGCTCGCCAGTTAAAATTTATGTTCAGTAATGGACAGCAACTATCTGAAAGTTTGTAAACGTTCTGAACGTTTGTTTTTTTCCAACTTCAGAACTTCATATTTTTTTTGACAGTATGTTTGTCCATCGGTTCAATTCATTTGTTTCATTGTTGTGTTTTGGTGTTGTGCGTACCCTATAGTGGCTTATATAAAACACATGCGCATCATATTATTCCATTTTGTTGGTTTATAAGTTGTAGAGTAGCTCAGACTTTACGCAAATCATGTATACAGTTTTGACACCAGGTTCCCTTTGTAGTTGAGATTGACTAAAAGAAAGTAATTGTATTAAAACAGCCACTTAAAACATTCAATTTACACATATTCCTCTGATGATATATTCGTCCGAGCGTTGCAAGAAATAAAGTCAGTTGTTCAGTTGAACTGGGTTTCGGGCAGTGATACGTTTAAATAGATCTCCCTCCAACAACAAGAAGACAACTAATTGCGTCCGTGTCCACCTTAATTCCATTTTGACGCCAGCGAGATCTAGTTATTCAAATGGGAATAAATTGCATGAACTTAATGTAATTGTCAATGAATGGAACGTATCAAATTATAATGTTTGAAGGAAACAACCTTTTAGAATAATTACACCAGGCACTATAAAACAATAAAATTGGCAGTAATATATTGGTATTATTTTTTTTATAACCACATTCGACAGAGAGAAAAACAAAAAGAACGACAGAAAGAAGACATTGGCCATGTAACATGGTAGTTCGCTTTGAAAACGAACAATTTTTACATCGTCGTTAATTTATAAGAAAAACAACTGTTTTTTACGCTTGATAAAATAAAAAACACGTGACTGGAAATATAAAACCCTCGTCGAGCTCATCACGTGTCACGTGGCGTGCAGGTATATCACGTGGCCGCCTCACTGGTCACGTGGCTTTCCACGTGGTTCGTGAGAGCCGCACCCACAGCGCACCAATCAGGGAGCAGAGTTCTAGCGTCCACACTAAACACGTGGACGATATAACGACGTTATGACGTTGAGAGGAACATTTGTACCGACCGTCTAAATTAATCCACTAAAACATTCCACAAATGATGCGAATTTGAATTTATTTGTGGCCGACAAAGAGATTACTCTGCCGAACCTAAGAGGGGATATCTCGTGGCATTTTGCTCAAATACTCCTTGTGTAATATCTATAAGTACTCCTATGTGTCACATTGATAGAAGCTCCCAATCCAAAACGTAATTTAAAATAATCAGTAACACATCTGCTTGGGAAACAGCGTTTTCTTTATAGTCCTTTTCTTGAGAATAACCCAAACTTAATTATTTTTTCTATACCTATGAGCGAAATAATCAACGATCACATAAAGTTGTAACTTTCCATATGATTCGGCACCTAACTATGATGTAATGCAATGCACTGTCTTCCCCACCACAACGATGTATGACATTTTCGACAAACTTTTACCAATTAAAATGTTGTGTAGAGTAAAATAAAACTATAAATAGAATTAAAAATAAAAACGATAAATATTCCCTATTGTAGAGACGTAACAAGAAAGAAAATGAAAGAATAATAAATATTTTTCCCTTTTGGTGGAGGTGCCGGGTACGAAATTCCAATATTATTTAATTATTTTCGTTCAGACTTGATTTAAATAACTAATATAAATAACACATTTATCCAATGAGGTTACAAATGGTGTATTTATGTACACGGTGCTCGCCACAGATCGACGCTTGTCTGGCGTCCCAGGTTCGAATACTGATGAGGGCGTAAATATAATCTTGCGGATATTTCCATCTTGGCAAACTACCCAACCGACTCGGCCAAGATTAGCTTTGTTGAATAAACATGAGACGTTAATCCCAATAATCTTGGTAATTACACTGGTATCCACTGGGCCTATGGCAGGCAATGACGTCATCAGGCGAGATGGGTGGACGCAGGCGCAGGAATAAGACAATTTTCAGCATTGATCTAGAGGGTCGTGATGACTTCTATCTAAGGATCCTTGATAGATCAAAGACAACAATGCTCAACAATAACTACTAGTTTTCAAATGTTATATTAAACATTTTTCTCTGTTGTGCATTGTTGCTCATTTCGCATTATTATATCTATCGACTGCGGTGTCCGGAATAAAATATTTATTTTTATACGATAACCAAATAAGCAGTAGTGATATTGAATCTAGATATTTGCTAAATTCACACACCCAGGAACTTACGAAATAATTCCAAACTGTTGCTACCCCGGCTTTTGATTGACGGATTGTCCTTGCTTTATATATATTGGCGAGTGTAGGTGTCTATGTTGATTGGTAAATGCTAGCGATATGACTGCAGTAACCCCTGTCGGTAAGTCGATAAGAGAATCAGGCCAATCATCGGAAATGTCAAGCGAGTGTGCGGGCGACGATTCTGACTGTCGGCATCGGATCAGAACGACGAGAGAGAGAGAGAGAGAGAGAGAGAGAGAGAGAGAGAGAGACCAAGTGGACAGACGGATAGACGGGTCATGACGTCAGAGGTTTTTCGCAGCAATAAACCGTAAAGGTTGAAAGGACTAGCCAATAATTCCCTGACCTGATCTTCCACTTGAATGACGCGAGACACGTTCCTAGAGTGGCCAGTCACTCCGAAGATCTCCCCCTCAACCCCCTCAAACTAAACAAGGCTTACGCACAACGCATGCTGACGCACAGTGATTTAATGTTGCTTTGATTCCCATTACCAATCATTTACAAATTATATACATATTCATTTTTGTTTGACGCGACGAAAATACTAACAGCTGTCCTCCAAACAAAACTATACCTACTCAATCCTTCTTATAAGTTTGCAAACAATGTTATTATGCTTAATAATGACGAAAACTAAAACAATCTATCCCCGCTGGGACAAATGCCTGATTAGTGTCAACGAACTCCGTTAGCCAGGGGTAGAATCGGTCCAAAACTGCTCTGGCAGTCATAAAAGGTGTTAGAGCTCCTGCGTCGAACAACAAAGTTAACCAACTCTCTGCTAGAGGGATGAAAGATGTCCTTGAACAACGCGAATTCATTAGTTTTACGTCTATTTACTCTATTCAGTAATCTGTAGGACGAGGGATAATCTTACATCAACAATAACGAATCGTCTGTTAACTTGACAGTCGTTTATTCTTGTTTGATTTCACAGGACGATCTCGTTTTGTCTACCGCATGCGTGTGGCGCTGACCTTGATAACTGTTTGCAGACAACGATCGATATTGGTCCGCCTAGGGATTAGGGGCGGAGGTGGGGGTGAAGGCGGGGGGGGGGTTCAATGTATGTTTACGGTAATTTGGTTCGATGCCAGAGTAAGTAAGCCATTTGTATGACGGCCATGCAGCACCAAACATTGTCATCTCATCTGTACAGAGTGCGTTGTTGCTACGAGGGTTGTCTACCTTCTCAGGGGGTAGTTGAAGGTCCTTCCCTTGTCACAGCCCAAGAGAACGAGGTGCAGTTGTCTCTCTTTTACTCAGTATAATATAAAATAGCGAAGGGCCGGTGTACGGATATGCACCGTTGTAGAAAAGTAAGTGCGACCAATCTATGGAGTAGGAGTATAGGGAGTATTTTCACGTGACGTCACAAAATGTGTGTGAGACACTTCAGCTGTCGATAATATGCACAACACAGATTGAGACCGATACGGATTGGCTGAAGAATAAAGAACACTCTTTACGATGTCGCGTGTTCCATACCCATTCACAAGTTCGTGTGTTAGTTATCAAGGTTCATGCCAATGTTGAATAGTCCTTGGTGAATTTACCCAACAACTTATACAATAACCTCACTAAATATGTTGCTACTCCCGCGGCAACGGGCACGCATTGACTAAAATCGTGCTTTATAGTTTGCAATCAAACGCTTGATTGAAAATATTTACAAGGATTGTTTCGGCGGGTCTTAGGATGAACAGAAAATGAGGATTTCGTTCGCTGTTTGTTCTAGTTCATTTCCTCCAAACTGTTTAAGTCGTTCCCTGATTACAATCTCTTGATCCTCTCTGCAATCTTCTGATTATTTATAAACCATTGCATAAATTATCGTTTTTTGTCTCCCAAGTTATGAGATTAAATCGATTTTAATATCGACTGCCATAATTCTATATCTATATAGCTTTAATACCGTTTGTAACATTGCTTCAATTTTGAAATAATTGCAACCATGTTTAACTGCTGTATCCCTCTTAGAGTACGTCATGTACTTGCGAGATAAAGTCAAACGGCAAATGGACTCACTTTATAACTGAAGACTTCGCCTTCGGTCAGGGTAGCCGTGGGTAAAGGGAATCAAATTTACTACCCATGTACAATGTCTCGTGTGCTAGCGCATGGTTCACGTCTATGGGTGTATTGTTCACTATATATGTCACCGTCAATTGTAAATCAGTTTAGTAACTGTATTCCACAGTCAATAAATAATCAGTGTAATAGTAATTACCCCTATATATTACATCCTGCTCGGGGGGCTGGGGAGTGTTTGTTGTACGTTATCTATATCAACACAGATGTGGCTGAGTGGTTGGGAGATGAACTACAATCATCCTGATGTGGATAGATCATTTTACAATGATCTACGTTGTATTTCTCATCACGGTCCTCTAGATCTTAATAAGATATACGATATTGTAGATACAATAGTGAACTTAACACAAAACAATAACGATGATTGAAAATACCTTTTAATTTTTCAAATCAAAACCTGCAATTTCAATGATTCCCACGACTTTTACACTATAAGATGGTTATATCAAGCTTTATCAAGGACATCAAGCTTTTTCTTGTAATAATGTTATACGATTTGCTTTATTGTAATCCTTCACAATAAATAAATACGCAAATTATGTAATCGAATTGAACATCGTTGAAAAGCAAAATATTTTTTGATTTAGACATGAGTTAGTATCCCCTATAGTAGACCTATATGTGCCATACCACGGCTCTGAGGCGTTGTTGTTAAGGGGTATAGTGAGTGTGTGTGTTCTAGAATCTAGCACACCAACAATGCAGCGCCACATTCTTGCAACAACGTGCAGCAACGTTGTCTGTGCACATCCGCTTTAAGGCGTTGCATGGTTGTGTTCTGCTCTCAGATCCGCCCGCGATGCAGAAGAAGCAAACACGAAGTGACGCTAACGTTGGAAGTAACGTCATGACGCTTGGATATTGTCATGACATACAGCATGACCTAAAACATGATACCGCTTCTCTCTCTCTCTCTCTCTCTCTCTCTCTCTCTCTCTCTCTCTCTCTCTCTCTCTCTCTCTCTCTCTCTCTCTCTCTCTCTCTCTCTCTCTCTCTCTCTCTTTCGCTTTTGCGCGCGCTCATAAATTGTGACTTGTGACTTGTGAGAAACAACTTCTATTTTCAAAACTCTTTTTCAAAGTTTCGTGAGAAAACTTTCGAATATGAATTTTTCGAAAATAAAAATGATGTTTCAACAAAAAGAGTATATATATATATATATATATATATATATATATTTTGTTCGTGAATTTAGGGGATGAAACTTTGATGGTCGATGCAAAGTATATCCGGGATTTATAATGGAAAGTTCGTATCCTACTAGTTTGCCTTACTTCCCTTAACAATACAACATAGTGGCAGAAAGTGAATATTATTATCTATTGTGTAGACCTAATCAGTTACAGTAACTGTTTTTCAGTGGTAGACACTATTTAAGTATGTTCTTCGTTGCCACGATAGCTCCAAAGTCACAGTTTATATATTAAAACATAAGTACCAAACAGATAGATTTATATGAACGTCCAAAATTAGAACACCCTAGTCCGAACTGGGAATCGCACCCTTGACTTTCAAGCCACAGAAAAATGAACAATAAATAATGCTCTAAATTTATTTTCTCAATTATTATTCTACATATAAAGGCATGTTGACACATGTTGATGATACATGATACATGTTGATTTATATCGTTGCAAAATGATGTCTTTGATTCACCAAATGATATATCACCGATGTCTACTAAATTCCCAAAATACGTTCCCAGCTTTTACATGAACGCTGTTGATTCGCCCCCTAGCAAAACACAGTCCCTGCATCATCAACTAGTAACTTTCCACGTTGGTGGTTGCGTGCAAAACTCCACCACCCCTAATACAGTGGTTTAACTTGTTCCGTTGTTCGGCCATGTATCACTCCGCGTGTTGTTGTATCCCGACATACGGCGGCGGTGTTTATTCGGGTGGTTTATCTTCCACACCGAGTGCCTTGGCTTGGCTTTAAGAGACCCACAGCATTGCTTGATCACGTGATCTACAACCCCCTTCCCCCCCTAGTCACGTGGTTAGACCACGAGGACTAAACGATAGGGACGTAGATTGTGATTAAACTGCTGCCCGAAATTGCCACATCATTTTATCGGGAAAATGAAAATGTTAGATATTTTGTCAAATTGAAGCGACGCCATTCGCTGGCAGACTGCGTTCGATCATCACGCACAGCTGGCTTCGAATATCACGTGTTGCATGTTAGCAAATTTGCCGTTTTTATTCGAATTCTCTTGACGATGAATACATGCCATAGGAATATATGTATACCCTTTACAATACTTGGCCGCTTACAGACTTTTATTGCGAACGTGAGGCGACCATTTTGCGACATTGTTCCGCCATAACAGGAATAAACAACAAAATGGGCTCTGTACAAAACAACTCATGATGTAATTTGTTCAATTAAAATCTCGAATTCAATGTACCGCGCAAGTTAATAAAACAATGTATGGATATAAGGTCAACAATACCTACCTATACTCTTTTATACGTAACGTATTAGACAATGGACCTTTATTGCCTTTGAACACGGCTCTATAAAGAGACTGCATTTTAGTGACAACAAAATGAACAAAAGAACATGCGATGTTTAGCTGATATTGTTGAATTTGTATTGTTTAACGTAAAATGGCGCAAACAATGTAAGAGCTTAGCGCTTTCTCTTAATAAACAGTTTTAGTGACGTATTGAATAGTATAAATCAATCATAACTAACTTACATTCACATTTCAAATACGAGGAAGTTTGTAAGTTTTGTGGAAACTCACACAAGTTCTGGAGTCGTTACAAGCAACCTTGCAACCTTCCCCGTGATAGTTGCGACACTAACCCCTATAAATGCACCTTAATGTGGGGTATTACACAATTACAACGGGCTTAACTCATTAACAGTGGTTGCTGGAGGCGATTACATGACGGCGGTGTTACATTGGAATATATTGCCTCGTTGGTCCAGTGGTTAGCATCCCTGCTTACAATGCAGAAGGTCCCGGGTTCAGATCCCGCTTCAGGCAGAAGTTTTTTAACTTCTAATGTGGATTCAATTCCATTACTTCTTGACTTAGGAATAAATAAACGGTGAATTTGGAGCCGTCCTAGCAACGAAGCACTCATAAATTCAAAGTTGTTCTGAATCGGCCTTGTTGATTCTGGCATTTGTCCGCAGGTGTTCGCACTGTCCAATCACTGATTCATATGTTTCGTATTTGAAATATCGATCTTTGATTGGTTATCGCTCACTCGTCGATGGTGTTCGAAGCCTACAGGGTTGGTTTAGTCACTTTAAATTAAAGTCCCCCACTGCAAATCAGTTTAATTACTGAGTGGGTAGACTCTAAATGTGAATTTATTTATTTATTTATTTTTATTTAGTTACAACGTTTCCGATACGCTCAGACGCGATGAGCGTAAGTGTCACTCATTGGTCAACGCGTCGGCCTTTGAACACAATGAAGGGATTGAGGGGTTTGAATACGGAACAAGGGTCGTGTTACAAAATACCATCGAAGGTTCTCAGTATGTCACCGCCATGGATATGTCACACTAGACCATTTCAAAAACTATCTAGGACCATTTGCATGATTATCATCACGATCCTCTAAATCTGTATTAGCAACAATACACAACAATTAGAAACACACTATCAAGGTTTGTAGATGATGATCTTGTATATGCATCAATGAAGCTTGATACAATATTTGAAAACTGATTTTTAGTTGCTGTGTATTGTTGTTGTTGAAGATTTAGAAGACCCTGATGGTACTCATACAAAGGGTCTTAGATAGTTTTTTAAATGATCTATTATCAAAGAATTTTCGTTATATGCCATGTTATATTTATATACAACTGTACAAACACCCTAATATACCTATAGTTAGTCACCTGAAGAGGAACACATCAGGTAAGCTGCGGTGTGCGCACTACAGAAAATTCCTACGAGAAATCAGTACAGTCCGTAATGTATAGCTATGTTCTATTATTGAGTACTATTACCTCAGGGCTGTTTTTTGCCATGTAAAGGCGGGTTCACACAAAATGACTAGACTAACGATTAGTGTTTAAGACTAACGATTTAAGGTTTGACAGGGTTGAAGTATACGATTTATGTTCAAGCGTTAACAAACTGTTATAGTGATTAGTGTTTAAGAACGAGTGATTAAGAAAGTTGATTTTCGATTGTTGGCATTGTTGAAATACATTTGGGGATGGATGTTTCCGAGTACGTTGTTTTCCCAAGGCTTAATCACTCTATTGTTAGTCTTAGTCCATAGTCATTCTGTCTGAACGCGCCTTAACTGAACAATAAACTTATACTGAGTACAGCCTATGGCGGGAATCGCATACAACTCCCGAATTAGAGTCTCGCGTGCTACCGGTAAGCTAAGCTACCTGTAAGAGGGTATATCTACCGGTTGAGTCTGGCGATAAACAAAATACATCAAGCTTATAGGGTTCAGCTTGACGCGCGCACGCTTACTTAGGCTCTAACGACCGAATCACGTGATAGCTGGTATCCGGATCTTATCTCGTTCATGGCTTTATAGAATAAGAGGAGATTTTTGTGAAACAATTGATTTTTGAACAAAATAGTTAACGCATACAGGATACAGTCCTGCGTTTATGTGACACATTATAAACAATGAGTTCTCAAATCGTTTACCAAGATACATAGATTGGTACTTTGATAACAGAAGGTGAGTTCTCTAAACCCTTTAGAAGGCCACCACTATTTCTGAACACTCCCAGCAGAGGTTTAAAAGTGTTCGATACATTGCTTGAAAAACGTGAGCATGTAGTATTGTGTGTGTTGTTATTTTTAAAATGAAATCCAATGTAAACATTTTGGGATGTATTGAGGCTATAAGTTTTATTCAGATCTACAGACATTATCAAAAAAGGGATATAAAATTGATTGTGTTTGGATAAAATTATAAACGATTTAAGATATTATTAGAATAGTGTAGTTAAAAACAAATACAAGCAATTTTGCATCCATTTCTAGTTAATCTCTATAGATTTTGATAGTATTCAGTTCCGTATCATCCCAAAGGTTTGATATTAGATGTAATTTTAAAAACACAAACAAAAATCTATTGTGCTCGCAAGCTATTAGTGTCAAGCACTTGTGTAACTTGCATAGAAGGTATGCTAACTATTACCGATAACTTAACATTCTCAAATACAGTGAACCACACGGTGAAGACAGCTGTTATCACTTGAAAATGGTCTATTGGTGGACAACTTCGTCACTCCCATCCTAGGAAAACCCTATATTAACGAAACCTTGTCTATATTGTAAACACCAATCACTCCGAGAATGTCCAATAGTATTCTCTCTTGTCCAATATCGGTGACACTTTAAGTTTAAACAGTTGTTCATTCGACCGATGACGTAATGTTCACAGTCACCGCCTTCAACAGTCAACATAGTTTCGGAACTAGACAAGGCCGTGTCACGGAGGTGGGTATGGAATGAAGGTCGTATCACAGGGGTAGATATGTATACAAGGCCGTGTTACGGGGTCCGTATGTATTGAAGGTCGTATCACAGGGGTAGATATGTATACATGGCCGTGTTACGGGGGTAGATATGTATACAAGGTCGTATCACAGGGGTAGATATGTGTACAAGGCCGTGTTACGGGGGTAGATATGTATACAAGGTCGTATCACAGGGGTAGATATGTATACATGGCCGTGTTACGGGGGTAGATATGTATACAAGGTCGTATCACAGGGGTAGATATGTGTACAAGGCCGTGTTACGGGGGTAGATATGTATACAAGGTCGTATCACAGGGGTAGATATGTATACATGGCCGTGTTACGGGGGTAGATATGTATACAAGGTCGTATCACAGGGGTAGATATGTATACAAGGCCGTGTTACGGGGGTAGATATGTATACAAGGTCGTATCACAGGGGTAGATATGTGTACAAGGCCGTGTTACGGGGGTGGGTATGCATTGAAGGTCGTATCACGGGGGTAGATATGTATACAAGGCCGTGTAACGGGGGTAGGTATGTATTGAAGGCCGTGTCACGGGGGTAGATATGTATTGAAGGCCGTGTTACGGGGGTAGATATGTATACAAGGCCGTGTAACGGGGGTGGGAATACGCTCGAAGCAATCATCCCTCTCAAACGTCAAGTGTAATTGGATGTGAGAACGCAGGGCGTTTGTTGTCGTTGTTGTTGAACCTAATTGGAGGCTTTGAGTCGATCTGATGGTGACGACGTGGCGGTGCTTTAGGGGTCGTTCACACCCCGTGACATGAACGCGGCGGTGGGGTTGTAGTGCGACTTGATTTGAGGGGTGTTTTGCTACCAAGAACTCGGAGTATGTTTGAATCGTGGAGGAGTACACCTACTCACATTTACCACCACTGTGCACATAAGAAGGTAGAGTTCTCTGGGGTTTCAAAATGTGTAAAGTGTACTTAACAATGTAAACTAATTTTTTAAATGTGCCCTTATAGTTCAGTACTAATAATTATGCAACATTTTGGAAACATCAAATTTTTACCGAGAGGAGGAACTTTCCCGCAAAGGTAAAAAGCGTCGCCTACCCCAAATCCACCCTCGTCTCTCGTCTCTTCTTCATCCCTGGTCATGAGGCGAGCGAACAGCTTCCAAACAAACGGGAGAACACCGCGTATGAAGCGAACTGTCACTTTGATCGCTCGTTGCATCTGCTTGACGCAATTTATTCACCAACCATTTAATGGCTACGGCAACAGTGTGTATCAAAATAATGTTTGTAACTTTTTAGAAACATACACAGTCGTTATAATAAATTGCAAATAACGAAAAAAGCATTCGCTTTTCCGCGCGGTTCGCCCGTCAACATAAAACGAACCCTTCAACTACAAAGATGAACAGAGTTCGTCCTTATTACGAGACAAAATCCACCCCTTCCCATGAAAAAGTTGGGACGACACTTGATCCAGTACTTTGGCCAAGAAAGTTGAACTAGTTCATCCAATGATATTTGATACCGTCACGTCGTCGAGCTCAGCCAATCAGCGACGCCGGTTGTAATCGGAATGCGCTCGGGCTGTGAACGACGACGAGAGTTAACCGGAAGTTCTCTCAGCTCTTCTTGGCAACTTATCCCCGATTCGCTCATCCTGTACGACGCTATTCAGCCAAACTTATAACTTGCTGCACACTTTACCGATAAATTATATCAGGCACACCTGTGTGTTGTAACTTGTATAAGCTTCTTGTTTTCTACTCACAAGTGATGATATTTCTGGTTTTACGTCCCATATTTTTGCAACGAGGCTTATCAAGACGATGAGTGGGTGATTATGAGGATGAATAAACGCCATAGACATCCATGCCCAAGCCAGGATTCGAACCTGGAACGCAGAGACCGCGGTTTACTAGACCAACGCCTAATCAACCTCGGCCAACTGCGCTGGCTTCTATTCACAAAAGTAATACTAGTATCACATAACGATTTCTTGCAATCTACATATAAACTTAAATAGTAGAAGTAAAATATAAAAATGTGTATTTGGTGAAACGTCAAATGAAGCGACTGTTTGCATCTTCCATTCTTCTAACTTGCTGCACACACAAAAAATAAAGTCACAGCTATATTTTAAAGCCACTTATTATATAAAACCAAAAGTTATAATATTTATTATGTAACGATTTCTAGAAATCAACATAGTTGGAAACATTGAATTAGAAACTTCAAAGTAGTAGAAGTGGAGTATATTTGTTTTGAAGAAACGACTGTTTTTGCATCAACATCTAACTTGGTGCTTACTTTAACTATCTTTCGTTTAACGATAACATTTTAAATGTTTATTATAGTTTAAACAGTGACTTTGATAACAATGTGATTAAAATGAAAAATAATATAAGAAAGTCAGTCTACATTGGTAACAAATTACAAACTTAGCTTGAAAAAGTAAAGTGTTATGTCAATGAACCAACACAGAAGTTTTCCCTGTCTAGAATAAGTTTGTTTTATTCCTAACAACGAACTCCGTAAGATGTTCCGGTGTAGATTTCAGCCATCCAATATACGAAATGGCAACAGCCTTGAGGGAGGGTGTATAGCTATAGCTATTCATCCCACAATGTGATACACCCCAACACAAACTCCACCTACAAGGCTGTTTTATGGCAATTTTTACGACCGCAGGCAAAGACAGCCCCTCATATAATAAGCACAACACAGATTTTTGCTTGTAGTGGTTGCATACACTATTCTTTCCTTTTTTTAAACCGAAGAACCCACGAACTTGTGAGTGCGCTGTGTGTAAGTTCGTGTACTCATAATTTATTATTACAACTTTTTTGTATCTTACACAAGAAAAAAAAATTACAACAACCACGACACAGCTAAAAAACAAAAGCATTCCGAACAGAAGCATTTTTTTTTATTATGAAACTTGTAATCTACCGAGACAATTAGTCGGGGAATGTAAAGCGGGCGAGGGGAGGGGGAGGGGGGGGGGGGGTGGGTAGGTGGTCTTATCTTCGCGTCTCAGGTGGATTAATGCAACAAACAAAGTTTCCCTGGGCGCACCACATCCAGCCCAAGGAAGAAACCGGGCCAGCCACGCGGCCAGATGCAAATGGCGACGAGATATAAATAACATGCACTCCATCATCACAACGGTTGCAGTAATTAGTATGCAAATCATCGGGGGGTGGCAAAACACGGGGGAACACTCAGAGTGTATTTGTAAACCTGCAGCACGGCTGGAGGCGTGTTTTAATACACTCGTCGTACCATAGGCGCCAACTTGTTAACATTTCAGGGGGGGCTGAGAAAGAACTCGCATAAAAACAAGGGTTACCATATTTCAAAATTCATATTAATATTATTACAATTCATGTTCATATTATTATAATTCATAATATCTATCGAGGAGAAAAAAACACGGTAGGTTTGGGGGGCATAGATCCCAATAATAGCGCCGCAGGCAAAATTTAAAAAAATCAGGCCTTTAGAGCGCGTTCTGAGCGTTTCAGAAAAAAATACCGTACTGAATGCAATACCGAAATACTGTCGTTTTTGTAGTGCAAAAACCAAAAAACCGCCAGCAAAAATTAGAACGATGACGAAAATTTTTAGTAATTAATTTTGGGGCTTAGGAAGTTGGGAGTAAGTAAGGGATTCTACAAGATAATGCTTGCCTTCAATATCAGTTTTTTAAATAATTGAACCTAATTTGCTTTTGGATTTTGATACCTGAGAACGTTCTGGACTGCAAGTATCTGATATTTCAAGCTAAAAATCACAATATTTTTTAAATTTAAATTCAGAAAAACAATAACAAAAATTTTAATTTAAATTGAGGGAATTATGACCTGATGACTAAATCGGTTTTATTTATTTTTATTATTATGGTAATGAACTTTTTCTTCAAACAAAAAAGTACAAACTTCAAATCTCAGGGGGGGCGCTAGACCTCAAGCCCCCCCGTAGTCGGCGCCTATGCGTCGTACTGAGAGACGAAGTGCGAACGAAAACGGGATTTTTTTTTAATTTCGAAAAAGAAAATTCGTCCGTTTCGCGTTTTCGTTTGAATCAACAGAAAGAAACGATTGGTCGGACACTCAAGTGTAGAGAAAACAAGCTTGATGTTTTTTAAGGCGGTGGTTGATTGCGGCGTTGTCGAAGCGGATTGAAATCGAGAGGGCGGTGACAGGTACAGTGTTGCCGCACCAGCTAAAACTGAAAGCAACAATGTTGCCGTATCTGAACGACAGTTAAAACAGACCATGCATGCATTCTAGTGGCAAGACAGTAAGTCGTAGTAATGAGGAGTAAAGCTATCAATTATTGAGTATATAATTGCGAAACTACCAACGGTGTAGACGAGGTGGTTACTTAGCAGAGAAAGAAATAACTGCAGGTATCTGATGATTTTCGTTTAAACAGCGTGCATGAATGGGTCGGTAGATACTGGTCTGACGTCAAGAGACTAATACGTCTTTATCCCCAACATATTGATGACGTCGACTTCTTTTTTACGTCATCAATCTGTGGATTAGTTTGAAACTGCTTCATTCTTCCCTCTTTTCTGCCGGTCTTTCATTTCACTACGGATTACTTACAACATACATCCCGGATTATCCGTTGCATTTATTCCAATCTTGATCTATTTCATTCCCTTCACTTGCCCTTAAATTATGTCCTTTGGTACCCTTTTGTGCTTCAAAACATGACGATCCCTTAAAATTATTTATACACTTTTTTCGTCGTGAACTCTTTGAATACTTCACGAAAGATCTTCAACATATTCCAGGAACACAATAGTTAGTTCCAACCTATGACGTAATTCCGTCGCGGCAGCAACACGGTTCACGAGAACCGGGTCCGTGGAACCGTCCGGGCAACCCCGTAGTTCGGACGAGCCGTGATCCCACTTTGCATACAAAGGCGCGGCTTAGTTTAATCCGCTTCGAAGCGATTATAATCTTCTTTTCAACCGTGGACGATATTTCGCCCCCGCTAACATATACGAGGTGC
>OX246740.1:54706160-54751020 GCA_945910005.1 Isoperla grammatica
CGATGTTTGTTGTGTTATTGTAACGGATACCCGTGTCTAAAGCACACATGGTTATTGGCTTGACCAACACTGTGGCAAAGGGGGGGGGGGGGGGGGGGTTGAAGAATGAAAACTGGACAACGGTGCTCACTCGACACCGACACATGGGGTAAAATAAAACAGTATGTATTCATATAGGCTACCCATTAAATACCAGCACACTTTGTCGCTAGGGATTTTGGTTTTTATATTGGATAACATGCATAAAACAAGTGGGTAGAAACCTTTGATTTCTAATGGGCTATGTATTCATAGTCGACCTATTACCAACTATTAAAAACCTAAGTTTCTAACCAACTGTTTGATCCAAGCTATATTCAAAATCCAAATCCCGAACAACAATATATTTTGGTATAAAATGAGTCGACAATGAGTACCGACATATTCATGTACATATATATTAAACAATATATTGATATTCCCTATAGTCTATAATTCTGAAATTGGAGAAAGAATGCAGAAGTGAGGATAATTCCATGTTTAACATGTGTGTATCGTTGTGTGTACTTGATGCAATATTGATGTTATCAAGGTTACGTATACGCCCGCGCAACAAAGAACGAACTCTCGCGGGCAGAGAAGGTACTGTACGCCATGCACAGTTTTAAGTAAACCAAGCATAAAGGCTTCCAATCACATATCTAGGGTAGACAAAGAAATAGCTTCTTGATTTTCCACGGCACAAGAGAGGATTGTCGTCGTCTTATTAAGTGGATTGATTGTTGCGAGTGCACAAAGAAGGCCGTGCCTTTTGTAGCTGGATAGATAGAAGGTAGACAGAGAGACAGACATACAGATAGACAGACCAAGGGAAAGAACGCACGGTGCCTTCACTAATCATATAGGATCATCGTCTCTAGTTAGGCAAAGTAAGGCATCTTCCCTTCATAGTTTTCTTTGTGAAATGTACAGGGTTATCTGTTCGAGTTGAGGCGATATACAAACGTGGATTTTTCCGATTTATTTCGAATCGGATTTTTCCGTTTCGCATTCGATTAAATACAGAGAGTAGAAGATTCCTTTGATGCTATTTTTTATAATATTAAATTAAAACGAGAATGAAGTAGTTCTAGATTCTGAATAGGAAATTTTTGGAGACAGTAGTGATTGCTTGGCTACATCATAAAGACATGGCTTTATAAAATACACGCACTGTTCCCTTTTGTTGTGGCACAACTTGAAACCAACACTCACAAATCAAGTTAGGTATATCCTGCGCATGTTATTTAGAGAAAACGTGTCAACAAACCCAACAGAATAGCTCTCGAACGCTCGAAGAGCGAGTTTACTAAGTATGAACTGTTCAACAATGCGAGATATATTATATTATATACATATTATGTAACCACACAAGATGTTTCCCAATCTACGTAAAAAATAAAGGAACATTGACCAAAATACATCTTTAAAATGGTGAAAATCAAATGAAATGTAAATAAAAACAGGGGCAAAAAATGTAACACATCCCTAATGAACAGATTTCTATGTCAGTTGCTGATAATAATTACGCTGTCAATGAGCAAAGCTTTGTAAATATATACCTAAAGGGGAAAGTGGAACGCCAACACGAAGGAAAGTTTGGACATATCTTCGCGTATACGAGGCAAAATCAAAATTGAAATAACAGGTATACAGACAACAAGTGTTTGTCATGGGCGCCGAATTTCAATTAATTTCTTATACATGAGTACGTCAGTTTATGGTTTATGGTTTAGGTAGTTTCTTTGCATATCACAGACAAAAGTTTCACCGCTTTCTCGAAAGCCGCCAAGAAAGCACCGCCTTCTTAATGCGGGGGCGCTTTCAATATTCTCTTCAGCAGCCTCGGTATATAAGCGGCTTACCGCGGCCCGCGAAGCTTTCTTGAGAATATGCCCACAGACCGTGATGTCACAGCCATAGCAAGGAAAGCTGTGATTTCTTCTTCGTCATATCGCAATGTGATGCGGCGTTTTCATTTTCATTCATGGGGCTTTGATATCAGCAACGGTTTGACAGTAACGTCCGCTGATTGATTTATGTCATTGCAAATCTAATGTAAATTATCTATTTGATTGATTCGCTGTTAGCCATTCCAATATCGAATGTCGTTGAAACAATATTATACACCGTTGAGTATATGTGATTCAAGTATATCTCATTTAAATATGATAATGAGTAGTTTGTAGAAAGTGAAAATGGGATATCGACATTTCTTTACAACTACTTTGAGTGTATATATGTATGAATCATCATTGCTTTAAATCATCATCACATCATCATTGAATCAATCACCACTAGCATCTCTAGTTTGTATACCCAACCTAGAAAACCTAAATAAAAAAACACACACACTTTCAAACTTGTTATATACAATAGAAAACTAGCAAAAAAAACAACAATAATGAACAATAAGAAATCAATGTTATCGGTGTCTATATTGGCCTAAATGTGTTACTACTGTAGATATAAAAGCAGCTTTGTTAGCCATGTTATATGCTTGGCAAAGATGTCGATCTGGTATTATTATAGATGGATAAGTGTTCATTTGTACTGTATTGATATTGTTGGCACTCTGTTGCCGTGTGTAGTCATACAACGGTGCTGTTCGTATGTATTTAACTTACATTAAAATTGAGACTGTAGATATATTGTTATTTGAATATCGCACCCCCTCCCTCCCTCTCTTCTTCCCGCATCCCTTATCTAAGCAACAGAACATTGTGCTCTAATAAATCTCCGCTACGAGAGACAACTCGTATCTGTTTGACGCGCTGACGTCACGGATTTCCTTCGCTCCGTCAGCGCTCGACTGATAATGTCGACGCAACAATTCTAGCTGCTTATCTGCATTGGACTGTCCTGATGCGTTGGACGTTCCATGCCCGACACAACATGGCGTCGCTGCGGGATTGTGTTTCAATTGTTTGTACACAATTAGTAAAATAAGGCAAAAAGGTAAGTATTTACCGTTTTCAATATTGTTATTTTTAAGAGACTTCAATCGACTTCATGGATTTAGATTTTAGACATGACTCTGTTGGTTCACCACTGTAGCGTGGTCGGCACACAATTACACAACTCATAAAACTGTCGACGTACAACTTCCGAGATCAATGTAGTTCCAGTTAGGCACCACTTCAATTTGTTTAAAAAAATTAAAAAAATAACTCTTTATTTATTGCCTATATACAGACTTACAGAAACTGATTCACATGTAAACTATTTATTTGATGTGGCTCATTCACGATATCGATCACCGTTTACATATACACCAGCTACCACACAGATTAAAGTCAATGTCCGTATATAGTTAAACAGCTTCAGCACGAACCGGGACTCGAATCCTAGACCACCTGCATTGTAAGAAGAAATGATCAACAATCGACAGCAGTGTCTTGGCCTACCTGCTTTGCTAGTCAACTATCTCATAGTATAGCTATTTGCATTATACTGAATGTTTACCACCTAAGTTCTGTTTGTATACATTGTTAACATAATAAACGAAATATCCTAAATCAGGCCAGGTTTTTCAAACAGGGCTATTACCAACATCAATAAAAAAATGTATTTACAACTGATATTAAAAATACATTTTCTTAGTTCAAACTGATCTAGAGAATTTGTATATGATAGAAATGTAAAAAGGCACAAATTGGTTTTAATTTTATAAAATAATATATTAACCCAAATGTTTTGATAAACAGGAAATAAAATAGTGGAAATAAAATAGATATGTACCGGGAAAACTTGTCCCTAGAGCCATTGACTCACTGATCCGTGGAGCGCCCATCTATAGCTTGGACGTTCCTTATGACTAGCTCGAGCCCCAGAAGTGGTACAAAATAAATAAAATGAAGTGAAACTTTTAAGACAGTTACTATCACACAACAACTCTTATTATTAATAAAGGTACCTTGATCTCCGTCTGATTAACCACGTTGTTAGTCGGTAGATTTACAACAACACGTTACGCCGATACGTTTTCTTACTGAAAGTCGAAGCCATAATAAATTAAGAATTTGTCAATAATAATAAAATAAGACAATATATAAACATAAAAAAGAATGTTTTCGATCTCAGACGAGTTTGTTGATTTATTTTGATTTTAAAGTGTGGCTGCAATGCGTTTCAATGGCAATGACGGATGTAGTGGCTAGTCAGTTGACACACTAGTGTAATAAAGTCAGAAATAAATTAGATTTACCTAAACTAAAAATATGATGCAGTAGTATCATTTATTCAGTGCGATATAATTATAAAATACTATTATTAAACAGCAAATATCAATATTTTCTGTCTTAACTAGTATTTACAAGTTCTCATTAAGTAGAGCTTTTGACTAAAACAGGTAGCATTGACGTCATCTAAAAAGACCGCTACAGATCACGTGGGGTAGTTGTTTCCCGCGCCACCCACATCCGACCAATCAGAGGTCTCCAAAAAACTTGCTACGGGGTTTCCAAACCAACATCAGACCAATCTGAGGCCTCAAAAAAACTCAACAGGAAATTGTTCGAGAAGCAACAAGGTTTCCGGTCAGTTCTGGGCGCCATATTGTCTGCTTGTTTTAGCTGGAAGGACGTACATTGAACTAAGTCCGTTTAAGTTTAACCACAAGAACATTTGTGATTGATTTGATTGTTTACTGGTGCAGTAATAATTATAGCACCATATTATGGACAGAAAACCATTATTTCTGATTCATGAAAGGAGTTCTACTTGCAAGTGACGAAAATTCTGCTACACAATAATCGCAGTGGCGTAGAACTTGGCGGCGTCAAGCACTCAATGACGGTAAGTCTAGCATATATTTTAGAATTTATAGAATCTCTGGGCAAAATGCATCAATTACACTCGCTAGGAGGTATTTAACATTAAACTGCTAGGTTTTTGGTTCGTTGTTTGGCGTAAAGTGATCCTGTTCAGTTGTATGCTGGTGCGGTAGGCTCAACCCTGGAAAGGAGTTTTTGTGTAGGGCCAGAGTTTAATTTTATTAAAAGATATAATGTGCTAATCATCAGTTCATAAGTTTCTTTAGTTTGAAAACTCTTTAGAAAATGTACCAGAAATCTTAAAACCAGATAGTGATTCGTCCTGTGCCGCGATTTTAGTTTTTTTACGAGTAGGTCTACCTTCGACATGAACCATAAATTGTGTTAACACAGAGTTTAATTTAAGTCAGAAATCTATTCACTGTTACTCCGCTACAGTATATTGTAGTTTATTTCCGTACAAATCAACTCCTTATAAGTTGTATGTAAAACGTCAACATGAAGTTGTGAGTTTTTGTTATGTTATGAGCCGCCTTTTGTTTTTGTACATAAGGTCAGTCTTTTATGGTAGTATAATTGTGTCTGGACAGTGGATCATTCAGATAAAGTATTATCCACCTCTATACAACGTTAATAATCGGTTTATGATTTGTCAATTTGAGAAAACTAGTTTCTAAAGAGCATATTTATAACGAAGCACTAGTTCTTGATTCTAATGGAATAAATTGAGAAAATATTATCGCGAGGTCGCCGGTTCTATACCCGTTATCGTTCAGTTCAGTTCTTTATTTATCCTTTCATTTATACAGGGTAAAATATAGGCAAACAGCGCCTACCTGATTAAATGTATTTTCGGGGTTTTCCTAAGTCCCAACGCGAAATGATTTGATACATAACAATTAACAACAGCCCTAGGACATTAAAACGAGACAAAACACTTAACATAAAATACTACAATACCTTTTTAGTCATCTAAAGAGTCATGAATCCGTGGGCAGCATTGGTACGCAAAATGATATTATTATAGAATAGTTCAGTGTGCACTGTGCAGTGTTTTCACTAACTTTGCATTCAATACTACTAAACCAGAATATTGTTAACCTACACTATTTATATACACAAAATGCCATTGACTTGGCAAACCCCATTGTCACTTGAAAACTCGTATCCAAGGCAAAGTAGGTCAATTATTGTGGTTGCACGAGACTTGTACGAACATGTTATTATGTCATCGCTGGCTTTTCGATTGTTACAAAGGTGTTTTACGTTTTATAAACACACGCCAAGCAGAGGGTTCCAAAAAGAGAAGAAATTTTAAAAATAATTGTCAAACTGTTTGGAAATAAAACCGGAAACTGGGCGACGTTGTCACATTATTATTGTAGCCTGCGTAAGCGGCACTGATCATTATTTCGCCCATGCCACCAAAACTATCAAAACTATAGTCATCCCTGTTCGTAAAAAAATGCAAAACTTTGTGATTTGCTAATATTCCACAGTTAAAACAGTTCAGCTGGCCTAGTGGCCGTAGTCATTAGGCGTTAATTCCTCCGCTCCAGCTCGAACCCTGGCTCGGGTATGAAAGTCATTGTTTACCATCTGTATATATAATAGATTGCTTCAATTGATAGCATTGTTGACGAAATACAAGATGTAAAATATCATAATACCTAATATATAAAAATAAACGGTTAAAATCTAAAATAAACTGTTTATTAGTCATACGTATATTGGTAAAGGCCTACTGGTGAAGTTTTAAAAATGTTTATATATTCATATAGTTGGTAAACCTGTCAAGGTTAAAAAATATGTCTATATTCATGTAGATGGTAAACCTGTAAAGTGGTTTGCGCGCTATTCTGAACGCAGAGTCGATAAAGAAGTTCTCCTGTGATAAATTAAAACACCGCCTTCTCAACACACCATGGTGAAAACCCCGCTCACTCCCACTCTAGCATTGACGTCATCTAAAAAGACCGTTGCAAATCACGTGAGGTGATTAGACCAATCAGAGCAACTCCCGCGCAACTCTACAGTTTTTTTTTTAGCTGAGCGCCATATTGTCTCCTTGCTTCTCATTCTGGAAGGACGTACATTGCACAACGTATTTCAAGTATTATTGTGATGAAAATTTGTTTGGTGAAACAATAGGCCTCCGACATAGCCGATGGCAGCGCCACTGTTTTTCTTCTACCGGCAAAGTCGCGTCCTAACGAGTGTGTAATTTGAAACCGCGCGAAAACTTCGCCTATCTAAATGCATGTAATCCAGAGCTGTCAGCAGTTGTGTATTTTCGAATTTTAACATTATCTTGTATGCGTTTAAGCCGTGGAAAGATACTTTACGAGAGATATCATGTAGGCCTAATAGATTTTGCAGACTATAGATTTAAAGACGGACAATGCGAGGTAAGAGGGCGAGTTTTGTCTGACAGTAAAAAGTGTTCAAAACTCGCACCGTTCATTTACAAAACTACGCGGGTAATAGTAGGGTTTAGGCTTATATTTCCGTGTATCAAATGTAATATAGCTCCTATCCTAGGCCTACTTCAAATCCAAAGACATAGACAGTCACAAAGTCACCTGTCAGATCAATGTAGAATGTAACCATTATGAGTTCATAATGCATGACGGGTAGGCCTAGACCTTTGATGTGTAGGCCTACACTTTGTTTAGTAAAATTAGGACACTTGAACACCAAAAGTAACCAAACCTGTAATTCTTAATACAAAATACAGGATAGGCCCTAGTAGGCCAACAGAAAAACTTCTCCATCTTTCTAAGAACATTTTTCTATTGGGTGACGACCCAGGCTTTCTCAACCAAATCTTGACTTACCGTACCCTACACTAGGTCCATGCTTCATGGCAGTACATACATGTTACACGAGCCTATGAGAGAACAACACCACCTTGGCAATATTGATAGTGTGGGAACTGGAAGGTATGATGGACTATCATGTAGGACTATCATGTAGGCCTGCGTAAATCTTCTTCCCGCCAACAAACTGTTTGCTAGCCTAGGCCTACACCTAGATTTGGCCTAGATGAAGTAGGAATTCTGACAGCTGTTATTAATGTTCATGGCGTAGGCCTAAAAAAAGTTAACCAAGATCGGGAATAGGGCTTAATTCTTTAGCAATATGTAATTTTGTATTTTTACAATGTTTACTTCAAAGTACATTTGTCTACTAATTATTTACAAAAGGTTTATTGGTTAGGACTACGCTCCAGCCACTGCAATGACGTGACCAGAAAATGTAAACAAAGTGTTGATGCAGTGAGTCAAATATGATTCTTTTAACAGCTTAAATCCACTGTTGTCTACTGTTCTTTTGCTGTTTTTCATTTGGAAATGCATATATGGATATTGTTTCATTTCTTGCTGGCGAACACGAGCATCTTACGACACAACACATAGTTTAATTTATCTGTAAAGTAGCCATCTTGATGCGCGGGAGCCTCGGAGTTACACAAGGTCCACTAAATCGCTTGTAGCGTGCGCGCAGCGCGCGCGAGAGTGAATCCAGTAGACCTTGGGAGTTACACACTCAAAAGGGCACTTTTTCGCCGCTAGAGCGTACCACAGTCTACGTCGGAGGCCTATAGTTTAGAATCGTATTATGAACAGTAAACCATAATATCTGATTCAAGAAAGAGTTCTACTTCAAAGTGACGAAAAGCTGCTTCACAATACTCGCAGTGGCGTAGAGCTTGGAGGCGTCAAACACTCAATGACGGTAAGTGATGTAGGCCTATACATGAACATAAATGATTTATAGTAGCCTATCTTTGGACAAGATGCATCAATCACACTCGCTAGGAGATATTTAACATAAAACTGCTAGATTCTTTGTTCGTTTTTTCGCGAAACATGGTACGGTAGGCTCAACTCTGGATAGACCTAAGAGTTTTTGCGAAGGGCAGAGTTTAATGTTACTTAAAGATCTGTTAATCATGCTTATCATCAGTTCATACGTTCTTTAAAGAGGAATAATTTTTAAAAACTCTTTATAAAAAAGATGAAAAATTTTAATATCAAATTGAGGTATTTTCTATTTTGCGTTATTTCGAGCCGCCATTTTAGTTTTTTAATGGTAAGATCACCCTTCGACACGAGCCTTAAATTGTGTTAATACAGAGTTTAGTTTTAATCAATAATACATTTACTGGCAATCAGCTACTGTCCATTATAGTTTATTTTCGTACAACACAAACTTTTAAGATGTATGAAAAAAGTAATTGTGAATTT
The DNA here is from genome assembly GCA_945910005.1 of Isoperla grammatica. Classification (NCBI taxonomy): domain Eukaryota; kingdom Metazoa; phylum Arthropoda; class Insecta; order Plecoptera; family Perlodidae; genus Isoperla; species Isoperla grammatica. The sequence continues at coordinate 54,715,204 of OX246740.1, forward strand.
TTTTATGAGCCGCCAGTTTGTTTTTTGTGTCCGGGCAGTAGTTCGTTCGCATAAAGTAGTATTATCTACTAGTAGTATTAGTATTATCTATCTACTCTACTCTCTCTAGTATTATCTATTATCTATAGTTAATAATCGGTTCATGTTTTGTCGATTTGAGAAAACTTGTTTCTAAAGAAAAATAACATTTTAAAGAACCACTAATCCTTAATTCTAATAGAAAATCAAAGAATCGTCTGGTATGAAGCTGATACATTCTTGATAAAATATTACCGCGAGGTCACCGGTTCTATACCCGTTATAGGCAAACCTTACTGATTTTTTTAGCTTTTAGACCATAAGGTAAACATCAAAAAGTTAATAGACTTCTTTGTTTGATATAACTTTGGAAAGTTTAATAAATATCTTGTGCTCTAATCCTCCTAATATGCATTAGCTTTACAATAAGCATTACAAACTATTAACCTACTCACTGTTAATGTAATGATTGAATGTCGACGCCCCATTGTCTATTGTAGGTCGGCGATTGTGGGGGTAAACCCTTCTACTATGTATGGGCTAAACGTAAACATTGTTTCAATTAACAGATTCTTTTTTGTAGCTCAAGTGTTGTCGATATTTTACAGCCAACGGCGAATTTCCCCGAGCTCTGTGCCTACCTCGGTCGCCTCACAGTAATATAGCGACTCATCGCGTGTCGTCACATTAGGCCAGAGGTAAGTCAAGTCACTAACATTCACTACATTGGGACCGTGAGCGAGTACCTGTTCTTGATGGCATAAAGAAGAAATTCTTGTTTTAATGACTACTTATCAATTCTAGTTTCAATCTTCAATATTAGGAGTTGTATTTTCGCATACATTATATCGTTAACTTTCTTTTTCAAGCCGTGGATATACGAAACAGCTATCCATTATTTCATCGTTGTTGGCAATCTATACAAATTGGGCACATCCAGTAAGGCAAAATGATCCTGAATACATACAATAGGCAAAACTCATAAGTATGTGTTTCTACGTTCTGCTAAATTAGAAACTTCGTTGTCAATACAAAACATCTTAAAATTTGAAATTTTAGAAACATTCACATTCTACATTTAGGCCTAGATTACATTCATAAAAGTCAGCTAGAAATTCCACACATCATTATGTGGGAAAGAACAGGCATTACATTATAGTGAGATGGCCATGTGGGTGGGATATGGGGTAACTGCTTACCGCAAACCCTATTAGATTAGGCCATAGTTACGATACTTTTGGTACGGAATATGCTTATCACTAAATTACATATAGGTAGCTATTAAGGCTGGTCCACACAGAAACATAATGCATAAGGTTTTAAGACGTTGTTTTAAAAACAACAATGAAAACAACGTCTTAAAACTAAAACTTTGTGTGAACGCCAGTACGTGTTAAACACAAGGTTTATTTCTCCATTCACGACCATAACAACCAAACATAATAATTATTGTATTGTGCACTTTATGTATAAGTATACCGCATGATATATTATAAATGAACTAAAACAAAATAAATAATGTCCGCCACTGTTAGATCAGCTGTTGTTGGCTTGCGACGTCACTAGGTCAACAACTTTATAAATCAAAACAACTCAGTCCTGCATACAGTTATCACTGTCCGATTACTCAACGACCGTCAACATAACTCGTCATGTCGTAGCGAGCGAGTCCTGCGTATGATACACAGATCAATAATGTTACAACTATTCAACAATGTCATCATTACGAATACCCAAGCTTCTAGTTTAAAGATTATTAAATATGTTGTGGTAGTTTCTATTCTGCAGAGTTCTTTTGTCTGATCGTATAATTATAATGTTCTTTAATTACTGAAAATTTAGCGGCAATATTCGTGCCTGTTCACTTTCTGGGCGGAGTTTGATATAGAAATAAATAAATAAATATGGATATTCTTGTATTTACTTCCTTTTTCAAAACCAAATAATACGCGTTGTTTATCAAAGATTTAATGGAAAGAATTCATTTCTTAATAATTTTTATGATGTTTCAATACTGTTATTCATTAGTATTTTTGAAGAAGGGAGTAAACACAAGAATCAGCTAAAGTAAAGTATTATCATAAATACATCAATGGTGTGTGTTTGTACTCATTCTCCGGGTCCTGCAACGCGTCAACAATGGTTCCAGTGGGGTACGCGTTGATGGTGGTGGCGATGTAGGCGATCTCGTCACGATGTCTTCGAGAATTGGGGGGGGGGGGGGGGGCTTGATGCAAACGTATGGGGCGATGATGATGGGTAGATACCTGAAGTTAATTGATGATATTCTGTATTAATAAACTCACTTGGTGTCTGCGAGACGTACACAGTGAAGCGCCACTGAATCATAGATCACACTGATCACACTATTACACTTAGATTACACTGATCATACTGTTACACTTAGATTACACTGCTTACCCTATTACACTTAGATAACACTGATTATACTGATCACAATGAGTACACTATTACACTGATCATACTGTTACACTTAGATTACACTGATGATACTGATCAAAATGATTACACTATTACACTTAGAGTATACTGTGTTGCAAATAACCGACTGATCTGATAGAATCACACACTGACTAGAACAATGCAAAAAACACGCACATAACAGTCCTTCTCCAGTCTACGCAATAAGTCGTCGCGATTAGTGCTTCGATACAACTTGTCCACGAACTTATGCCGGTACGCTGTAAAGCTAGGCTTGCTTTCAAATCAGACCTACGCCGTCACTAGTCACTGTTCACTCTACGAGCTCTCGAACAGGTCTCCTCGCTGTCAATACCACTCCTCGTTATCTCGGCAGTAGAGGTAGGTATATATGAGGGAATGGGGGATACGGGTAGAGGTACAGAGTTCAAATGACTGTCACAGCCAATCTCATTCAAATAAAATAAACAACTATTCGTTTATCATTATTTCACTTATAACAGCGTATTATTCAAATTACATAAGTTTCAAATATCAACAATAATACGTGTACACATCCATTATTAAAGCAATACAACATATTTAGTTTAATAGAAATTCAGAAAATAATGGGTTTAAGTGTATTTTGTCAATAGTTTTAACAACAATGCATACCAGTTAGTTTGTTTTCAGGCATGAGTCTATGTTTTCTAGTAATTACGTCACATAACATTGTATTTCAAATGCAAAGACAAAATGCATATTGTGGATTTACTTTAGAAAACTGATAATTATATGTTCCTGGGATTTCTAGAAGAAGAATTGTGTATTTTATATAGTACGTACTAGTACCAACATTGAACAAGAATGACAATTAAGACCAATCTAGATGCGTACTGTATAGAGTGTTATAATTACGTTTATAGTGCACATTTTAGGGTTTACTACTTGTGACACACATAAGTTACCATGCCACCTTGTGTGTTTGGGCAATGTTGGCCATCATTTCTGGCAACCTCCCACTTCATTTCATGCATCATACTCCATACTCGACATTGTTACGATATTTAAATAATATTTAATTAATTCGCACTGAATATTCCAAGCACATTTGTAACGCAAGCGTCCTGTTACAGCGAGTAACTAAGCGCGGGGTTGGGCTGCCGGACAATGCAGCCCCATCACACGAGATCTTCGAGTTCCAGAGTTCCAGCCTTCCAGTAATCCCACACCAGGAGAGAGGTAAATATTACATTGCCCGCCTGTCCGGCATGACTGAATTAACCATCAGTGACTGCTTATAAACGACGTCCAGTATTAAAGGGCGGGGGAAGGGGAGGGGCGGCTATGTTTGATGTGACATCCATACTTGCACTGCATTTTGTTTAAATAGTAGGTGAGGTGCAAAAATATTTTTGCCAACGGTTTAGCCGCGGTCAGCTAGGTTAGGAGGTGGATGGGTGACCACTCTAAAACATTATAGTAACCGTTGGTTAGAGCAGATTGGAGGTTCGAAAGCTTGTGTAACAGCTTCGTTCTTCTCGTCAACTGCTCGGCAGTCCAGTTTAGTGGAGACCCCAATATGACTGGTCAAAGTTAGTTACACCGTCCTTTCGGATGGGACGTTAAGTCGACAGTCCCCTTGGTACTTTTCGACAGGAGTAAAATCACAGAGTGAAATAGCAGCAAAAGCTGTATGTAGCCAATTCATAAATAAATATCATAGGTATTTTATAATTTATGTACCAGTTATTTCAGGGAATATTTTGAATGACCCCGAATGACACGTCTATGACAAAAGCATCTGTATGATTGTTTCGGGACAAGTAAAGAACCATAGTTATTTATGATCCTTTCTTACAGGACTGCTGAATGGAAGAGATCGACTTCTTCGATCTGTCAAGAAGATGCGTGGGGCGCTGATTGGGCTGTTGGCTGACTGCTGCGTGGAACTGATCGACTCCTCAGCTACCAAGGAGATGCCACAGGTCTCCGAGTGGCCTGCTGGCTGTCTGCTGCATAGAAGAGATCAACTCGTCTTCTGCCAAGAACATGAGGCGTTGCCATGGCTGGAGGGGCACTGAATCGAGTGGACGGTGGGTGGGTGGGTGCTATTGTGTGTCGGGGGGAACCTAGTTTCAGCTGCCGGGGGCGGTGCTTGCACGGTAAGACCAACGTAACAGTCGTCACGCGGGGGAACCTTAGCCCTTTGGTTTCTAGCTCGCAATCAACCGCTCGGCACAGTTTCCGCCCATGCCATAGCAGCGTCTTATCGTCTTGAGAGATGAGGACTCGATCTCTTCCATGCAGCAGACAGACAGCAGAGCACTCAGCGATCCGCCGCGTCTTCTCGGCAGGTGGCGAGGCGATCTCTTCTATGCAGCGCTCAGACAGCACCCCATGAAGCAAGAAGAAGAAGTGGAAGGTCCGCTTCGCCCATTGAGATATCGGCACATCATGCCGGGTGAGTACAATTAAAATTAAATTACTCCTTTTAATAACTCCTTAAGATTGGTATGTTATTTTCTGCCTGTATCACTGACTGGTTTCTATACTGGACTTAGTGTATTCCCTACCTTCGGGCGGCGTGCATTTTGTTTGGTTAAACACCTTTCAGATGAGAGGGTGGGAGAGAGATGTCTTTCTTTAGGACCGCGTTTAGAGCATTAAGTCGTATAGTTCCTTTGAGGTTCTTTTCAGAGGACCCGGGAACTTCATGGGTTCTGTCCATTACGGACAGTTTGATCGCGAAGGTTGGCAGTGCAATTTGGGTGTTCATGCGCTCGACAGAACTTCTACCGGATTTAGTGTATTCCCTACCTTAGGGCGGCGTGCATTTTTTCTGGTATAGATGTCCGCCGGTGTGTGTGTTCGTTCAGTGGTATTGGCCATCCTTAGACTTGCTCGTTTGGGTGGGAAGGGGGGGGGGGGGGGAGGTGAACCCTTTTTTTTCGGCGTGTTGCTTCTCCGTTTGCTTTGTATTGCAGTTGCAGACGACGTCGATGGATATCTTCCAGACTTCCTCCAACTCTCAAGAAGAGGCGCGGGGCGCTGATTGGGCTGTTGGCTGACTGCTGCGTGAAACAGATTGACTCGTCAGCTACCAAGGAGATGCGGCAGGTCTCCGAGTGGCCTGCTGGCTGTCTGCTGCATAGAAGAGATCAACTCGTCATCTGCCAAGAACATGAGGCGTTGCCATGGCTGGAGGGGCACTGAATCGAGTGGACGGTGGGTGGGTGGGTGCTATTGTGTGTCGGGGGGAACCTAGTTTCAGCTGCCGGGGGCGGTGCTTGCACGGTAAGACCAACGTAACAGTCGTCACGCGGGGGAACCTTAGCCCTTTGGTTTCTAGCTCGCAATCAACCGCTCGGCACAGTTTCCGCCCATGCCATAGCAGCGTCTTATCGTCTTGAGAGATGAGGACTCGATCTCTTCCATGCAGCAGACAGACAGCAGAGCACTCAGCGATCCGCCGCGTCTTCTCGGCAGGTGGCGAGGCGATCTCTTCTATGCAGCGCTCAGACAGCACCCCATGAAGCATGAAGAAGAAGTGGAAGGTCCGCTTCGCCCATTGAGATATCGGCACATCATGCCGGGTGAGTACAATTAAAATTAAATTACTGCTTTTAATAACTCCTAAAGATTGGTATGTTATTTTCTGCCTGTATCACTGACTGGTTTCTATACTGGACTTAAGTGTATTCCCTACCTTCGGGCGGCGTGCATTTTGTTTGGTTAAACACCTTTCGGATGAGAGGGTGGGAGAGAGATGTCTTTCTTTAGGACCGCGTTTAGAGCATTAAAGTCGTACAGTTCCTTTGAGGTTCTTTTCAGAGGACCCGGGAACTTCATGGGTTCTGTCCATTACGGACAGTTTGATCGCGAAGGTTGGCAGTGCCACTTGGGTGTTCATGCGCTCGACAGAACTTCCACCGGATTTAGTGTATTCCCTACCTTAGGGCGGCGTGCATTTTTTCTGGTATAGATGTCCGCCGGTGTGTGTGTTCGTTAAGTGGTATTGGCCATCCTTAGACTTGCTCGTTTGGGTGGGAAGGGGGGGGGGGGAGGTGAACCCTTTTTTTTCGGCGTGTTGCTTCTCCGTTTGCTTTGTATTGCAGTTGCAGACGACGTCGATGGATATCTTCCAGACTTCCTCCAACTCTCAAGAAGAGGCGCGGGGCGCTGATTGGGCTGTTGGCTGACTGCTGCGTGAAACAGATTGACTCGTCAGCTACCAAGGAGATGCGGCAGGTCTCCGAGTGGCCTGCTGGCTGTCTGCTGCATAGAAGAGATCGACTCGTCATCTGCCAAGAACATGAGGCGTTGCCATGGCTGGAGGGGCACTGAATCGAGTGGACGGTGGGTGGGTGGGTGCTATTGTGTGTCGGGGGGAACCTAGTTTCAGCTGCCGGGGGCGGTGCTTGCACGGTAAGACCAACGTAACAGTCGTCACGCGGGGGAACCTTAGCCCTTTGGTTTCTAGCTCGCAATCAACCGCTCGGCACAGTTTCCGCCCATGCCATAGCAGCGTCTTATCGTCTTGAGAGATGAGGACTCGATCTCTTCCATGCAGCAGACAGACAGCAGAGCACTCAGCGACCCGCCGCGTCTTCTCGGCAGGTGGCGAGTGGATCTCTCCCATGCAGCGCTCAGACACCACCCCATGAAGCATGAAGAAGAAGTGGAGGGTCCGCTTCGCCCATGGAGATATCGGCACATCATGCCGGGTGAGGACGGTTAAAATTAAATTACTCCTTTTAATAACTCCTAAAGATTGGTATGTTATTTTCTGCCTGTATCACTGACTGGTTTCTATACTGGACTTAGTGTATTCCCTACCTCCGGGCGGCGTGCATTTTGTTTGGTTAAACACCTTTCGGATGAGAGGGTGGGAGAGAGATGTCTTTCTTTAGGACCGCGTTTAGAGCATTAAGTCGTATAGTTCCTTTGAGGTTCTTTTCAGAAGACCCGGGAACTTCATGGGTTCTGTCCATTACGGACAGTTTGATCGCGAAGGTTGGCAGTGCCACTTGGGTGTTCATGCGCTCGACAGAACTTCTACCGGATTTAGTGTATTCCCTACCTTAGGGCGGCGTGCATTTTTTCTGGTATAGATGTCCGTCGGTGTGTGTGTTCATTCAATGGTATTGGCCATCCTTAGACTTGCTCGTTTGGGTGGGAAGGGGGGGGGGGGGGAATCTATTTTTTTCGGCGTGTTGCTTCTTCGTTTGCTTTTGTATTGCAGTTGACGTCGATAGATATCTTCGAGACTTCCTCCAACTCTCAAGAAGAGGCGCGGGGCGCTGATTCGTTACGCGGGGGAACCTTAGCCCTTTGGTTTCTTGCTCGCAATCAACCGCTCGGCACAGTTTCCGCCCATGCCATAGCAGCGTCTTATCGTCTTGAAAAATGAGGACTCGATCTCTTCCATGCAGCAGACAGACAGCAGAGCACTCAGCGATCCGCCGCGTCTTCTCGGCAGGTGGCTAGGCGGTCTCTTCCATGCAGCGCTCAGACAGCACCCCATGAAGCAAGAAGAAGAAGTGGAAGGTCCGCTTTGCCCATTGAGATATCGGCACATCATGCCGGGTGAGTACGATTAAAATTATATTACTCCTTTTAATAACTCCTAAAGATTGGTATGTTATTTTCAGCCTGTATCACTGACTGGTTTCTATACTGGACTTAGTGTATTCCCTACCATCGGGCGGCGTGCATTTTGTTTGGTTAAACACCTTTCAGATGAGAGGGTGGGAGAGAGATGTCTTTCTTTAGGACCGCGTTTAGAGCATTAAGTCGTATAGTTCCTTTGAGGTTCTTTTCAGAGGACCCGGGAACTTCATGGGTTCTGTCCATTACGGACAGATTGATCGCGAAGGTTGGCCGTGCCAATTGGGTGTTCATGCGCTCGACAGAACTTCTACCGGATTTAGTGTATTCCCTACCTTAGGGCGGAGTGCATTTTTTCTGGTATAGATGTCCGCCGGTGTGTGTGTTCGTTCAGTGGTATTGGCCATCCTTAGACTTGCTCGTTTGGGTGGGAAGGGGGGGGGGGGGGGGGGGGGAATTTATTTTTTTCGGCGTGTTGCTTCTCCGTTTGCTTTGTATTGCAGTTGCAGACGACGTCGATGGATATCTTCCAGACTTCCTCCAACTCTCAAGAAGAGGCGCGGGGCGCTGATTCGTTACGCGGGGGAACCTTAGCCCTTTGGTTTCTTGCTCGCAATCAACCGCTCGGCACAGTTTCCGCCCATGCCATAGCAACGTCTTATCGTCTTGAGAGATGAGGACTCCATCTCTTTCATGCAGCAGACAGACAGCAGAGCACTCAGCGATCCGCCGCGTCTTCTCGGCAGGTGGCGAGGCGATCTCTTCCATGCAGCGCTCGGACAGCACCCCATGAAGCAAGAAGAAGAAGTGGAAGGTCCGCTTCGCCCATTGAGATATCGGCACATCATGCCGGGTGAGGACAATTAAAATTAAATTACTCCTTTAAATAACTCCTAAAGATTGGTATGTTATTTTCTGCCTGTATCACTGACTGGTTTCTATACTGGACTTAGTGTATTCCCTACCTTCGGGCGGCGTGCATTTTGTTTGGTTCAACACCTTTCGGATGAGAGGGTGGGAGAGAGATGTCTTTATTTAGGACCGCGTTTAGAGCATTAAGTCGTATAGTTCCTTTGAGGTTCTTTTCAGAGGACCCGGGAACTTCATGGGTTTTTCTGTCCATTACGGACAGTTTGATCGCGAAGGTTGGCAGTGCCACTTGGGTGTTCATGCGCTCGACAGAACTTCTACCGGATTTAGTGTATTCCCTACCTTAGGGCGGCGTGCATTTTTTCTGGTATAGATGTCCGCCGGTGTGTGTGTTCATTCAATGGTATTGGCCATCCTTAGACTTGCTCGTTTGGGTGAGAAGTACAATTAAAATTAAATTACTCCTTTTAATAACTCCTTAAGATTGGTATGTTATTTTCTGCCTGTATCACTGACTGGTTTCTATACTGGACTAAAGTGTATTCCCTACCTTCGGGCGGCGTGCATTTTGTTTGGTTAAACACCTTTCGGATGAGAGGGTGGGAGAGTGATGTCTTTCTTTAGGACCGCGTTTAGAGCATTAAAGTCGTATAGTTCCTTTGAGGTTCTTTTCAGAGGACCCGGGAACTTCATGGGTTCTGTCCATTACGGACAGTTTGATCGCGAAGGTTGGCAGTGCCACTTGGGTGTTCATGCGCTCGACAGAACTTCTACCGGATTTAGTGTATTCCCTACCTTAGGGCGGCGTGCATTTTTTCTGGTATAGATGTCCGCCGGTGTGTGTGTTCGTTCAGTGGTATTGGCCATCCTTAGACTTGCTCGTTTGGGTGGGAAGGGGGGGGGGGGGTTAACCTATTTCTTTCGGCGTGTTGCTTCTCCGTTTGCTTTGTATTGCAGTTGCAGACGACGTCGATGGATATCTTCGAGACTTACTCCAACCCTCACTACATATGAGGCAGATCTTCGCAGAGAAAACGCGCATGTACATTGCGTCTAGTTCGCCGTGACGTCAGCATGGGACAAGACAGCGTGGGGTGAGTATGTTGCAAATTACAATCGTTGTATCTACGGCGATAAAACTATTCCTACATTGATATGACGTGTAATGAGTAGATAACTAGATAAGTTAAGTCATTAGATTTGATCATATTTGTTATTTCTTATACACACACACGCAGCCCTTATTATTCGCTCCAATTCGCTCCTTATTTTCTTTGCTCCGCGGTGGAGGCGGAGGGGAGCACATTTCTTACAGAACGCTTACCTGTTTGTATTGTGACGAATAATTCCAACAGCTTGTGTATAAATTCACTGTAAATGAAAAGTTGAAACAATTCTTGTATTTATCATTAACTTATGCACTTACTCAAAGTGCCAGTAAAATTTATTTTAATTGCGTTTTATTGCGTATTAATCTTTACAGACTAAAATGCAAAATACTACACTTGTACATAAAACGTAATTGCTTGGTGTCTATTTTCAGTTGAATTAAAATCAAACCTATATTTTTGTCTTTAGATTTGAAGACATCACTGCAAAAGAGGCTCAAATCCGTCACCAATGAAGACTAAAAAATTATATGAAAAATATTTATATATGGCTTATATAAAAAATAATAATAATAATAATAATAATAATAATAATAATAATAATAATAATAATAATAATAATAATAATAATAATAATAATAAATAATAATAAATAATAAACAAGAAAGCGTATGATTCGTCACACAAGAAAGCGTATGATTCGTCACCACATTCGTGGCTAATACAGATACTGGAAATTTATAAAGTAAACCCATTGATAGTAAACTTTTTGCGGACAGCGATGACGAGTTGGAAAACAACATTAAAGTTAAACGTAGGCAAAGAGCAGATATGTACTGACCCAGTTAACATCCGACGAGGTATTTTTCAAGGTGACTCGTTTAGTGCGTTATGGTTTTGTCTTTCATTAAATCCATTATCTCATATACTAAACAAATCTACACATGGTTTCAAGATAAAGGACGGTAATACGGTTTGCCACACACTTTCACATCTATTCTACATGGACGATCTCAAGCTATATGCTTTAAATGCGACACACATGACGAATCTTCTTAACTCAACGTTAGAATTCAGTACAGATATATGTATGGATTTTGGAATTGATAAATGTAAGTCACTTCATGTCATCAAAGGAAAGATTACGAAATTAGAAGAGTTTGAAATTGACGAAGACAACCGGATTGGAGTAATGGACGAAGAAGATGTATACAAATATTTAGGATTTGCGCAGGCTAAACGAATTGATCATAAACTGATGAAAAGTAAACTAATTTCTGCATACAAGAAACGAATAGGATCCATTTTAAAAACACAATTGAATGGTAAAAACAAGATCAAAGCAATTAACACTTATGCTATACCGGTACTAACATATTCATTTGGAATTATTAACTGGACACAGACAGAACTTCATGCCCTAGAAATTCTCACCCGCACAACATTCACCAAATACAGAAGTCATCACCCTAAGTCAGCAATAGAACGAGTGACTCTACCTAGAGAAAAAGGGGGAAGAGGCTTGATTGATTTAAACAATTTATATTATAAACAAATTGAAATTCTGAGAAAGTACTTTTATACAAAATGCCCACATTCACAACTTCATAGAGCTATAGTATCGGCAGACAAGTCGCTTTCTCCCCTCAATTTAAATGACGGAAATTTAAACTTGCTTCAAAAACTAAATTCTGACACAGCAAAAGAGATCAGAATATCAGAAAAGACGTTACATAGCAGACATTATAAAGAACTTCTTAAGGATAGCGTCGATAGGGTAGCATCGAACAAATGGTTAACGTCCGGGGACATTTTCAGCGAAACAGAGGGATTTATGATCGCTATTCAAGATAAAATAATCAAGACTAACAATTACAAAAAATACATACTGAAAGACGTCACAGTGGAAGATAAATGTAGAAAATGTAATTTGAACGGCGAAACAATTGAACATATCGTATCTGGGTGCAAAATGCTTTGTCAAACAGATTATCTTCATAGGCATAACCAAGTTGCAAACATTGTACATCAAAAATTAGCCATGAAGTATAAACTTATAAACACAACCACTGCGTATTACAAATACAAGCCTGAAAAGGTATTAGATAGTAAAGACTACAAATTATATTACGACCGGGCAGTTATTACAGACCAAACCATACATCACAATAGACCGGATATTATATTTATTGACAAGAAGAAACAAGAAACGATTTTAATTGATGTTGCCGTCCCTTTATGCCACAATGTAGAGACAACTTGGCGGGAAAAGATAAACAGATATAAGGAATTATCAATTGAAATAAAAAGGTTGTGGAAGCAGAATAATGTAACTGTTATACCGTTAATTATATCAGCAAATGGCATTGTTCCACGTAAACTCCATGACAGTATTAAACTAATTGGTCTCCAACCGAACATATACATCGAGATGCAAAAAGCAATTATTTTGAACACGTGTAGGATAGTGCGAAAATTTTTGAACTAAGAAGAATGAAGACTTCAAGAAGTTCTCCATCCCGATGGTGGTTTTCGTGGTTTCCACCGTACAAAGAGCGAATGCTGGGATGAGTACAAATCGGCCACGACCGTACATAGCATCCACAGTTCGGTTTGTAAAAAATAATGTGGACAATGATATATTAAGTAGTATAGCCAAATGTGGGCATTTGAGAAGCAGAAGCAGAAGAAGAAGAAGAAGAAGAAGAAGAAGATATATTAAGTAGTTCTAAGTAGATTTTAATAAGGTAAACACATGGAAATACTTGACATTTGTGTCCGTACAACATGTTTATGCCGGTTTTGACCGAGTTTGTATGTATTGCAACAATAAAATAATAATAATAATAAAAAATAAATTACAAAATCAATAAATAAAATCACCGTGGAGCAAACTATATTAATATTGTAAGAGGAGTGTATCAGTTTTGTTTTAAACGTACAATACATTTGTTACTAGTTCAGCAAACGTTGGTACACACGCGCTGTGATCTATATATTCGCATGATATTCTTATCGTGTGTTTTAGCTCGCGAGTAAATATTGCACGTGTACACAGCACAGCGCTATTGTAGTGTATGTAGTATTGTGTGGTAGCTGTAGTTAGAAGTAGCAGTGTGTGGTAGCTGTAGTTAGAAGTAGCAGTGTGGTAGCTGTAGTTAGTAGTAGCAGTGTGGTTTGTAGAAGTAGAGTAGAAATAGTAATGTGCTCAGTACTCGTGCTAGGAAATTCAAAGTATGACTTTGTGAAGTGAAAAGTAAATTTTATTCTTGTATACCCTATTTTAGTCTATCTGACGGTTTGGCCAGGCCGTCAAATAGACTCGCACTGGACACGAACACTGATTCGCTCCTTATTTTCTTTGCTCCGCGGTGGAGAAGGCGGAGATGGACGGCTATGGGGATGGAGGAGGCCGATTAAAAAAAAAAAAAAAAAATTGTTTTTATATTATAATGCAGACATTGTCATGAAATTATATTTATATAAAATATTAGATATTGTATTGTATAATCAATAAGCGAATATGTGAATGTTGAAATGTGGTTACCCTACACTAATTTCTCTAATCATGTGGAACTATTGTTTGTGTTTATTATTGTTGTATTGTATTATCAATAAGCAAATATGTGAATGTTGGTATGTGTACACCCACACCCTACACTTTCCATCCAAAATGTCGCCATGGTAATTTAGTAAGGGAGCAAGGTAATACATAAGTAAGTAAGTAAGTAAGTAATGATTTAAGTAAGTAAGTAAGTAGGTAAGTAAGTAAGTGAGTAAGTAAGTAATGAAGTAAGTAAGTGTTGAAGAAGTAAGTAATGAAGTAATGAAGAAAGTAAGTAAGTTATGAAAAAAGTAAGTCAGTAGGTGAGTAAGTAAGTCAGTTATAGTCAGTCAGTAAGTCAGTCAGTCAGTGAGTAAGTAAATAAGTGAGTAAGTAAGTGAGTAAATAAGTAAGTGAGTAAGTAAGTTATGAAGTAAGTAACTCAGCAATGAGGTAAGTAAGTAATGAAGTAAGTAAGTAATGAAGTAAGTAAGAAAATAAGTAAGTAATGAAGTAAGTAAGTAATTAAGTAAGCGATTAAATATTCAGTTGGAAGGGGTAAGTAGGAAAGTAAGTAATGAAGTAAGTAAGTAATGAAGTAAGTAAGTAATGGAGTGAGTAAGTAAGTAATGGAGTGAGTAAGTAAGTAATGGAGTGAGTAAGTAATGAAGTAAGTAAGTACGTAATGAAGTAAGCAAGTAATGAAGCAAGTAAGTAAGTAATGAAGTAAGTAATAAAGAAAGTAAGTAATAAAGTAAATAAGTAATGAAGTAAGTAAGTAATGAAGTAAGTAATGAAGTAAGTAAGTAATGAAGTAAGTAATGAAGTAAGCAAGTAATGAAGCAAGTAAGTAAGTAATGAAGTAAGTAATAAAGAAAGTAAGTAATAAAGTAAATAAGTAATGAAGTAAGTAAGTAATGAAGTAAGTAATGAAGTAAGTAAGTAATGAAGTAAGTACGTAATAAAGTAAGTACGTAATAAAGTAAGTAATGAAGTAAGTAAGTAATGAAGTAAGTACGTAATAAAGTAAGTAAGTAATGAAGTAAGTAAGTAATGAAGTAAGTAATAAAGTTAGTAAGTAATAAATTAAGTAATAGTTAGTAAGTAATAAGGTAAGTAATGAAGTAAGTAATGAAGTAAGTAAGTAAGTCAGTCAGTAAGTTTTGTTTTAATGTTTTAATCTTTATCTGTATTCTTAAACATTGTTTTCAATCGAACAATGTAATGCTATAAATGCAATACTGAGTGCGTAAATAAATACATGTGTACAGTTTTAAACCAGTGTTTACGTTTACATGTTGTACTATTTCTAAAGACAATTGCTTCCGTATGTGTTATTTTATTTTACTATGAAACGTAACCTACATTGTTCATATTTTGTGTATAACAAAGTGTCAATATTATATATTAATGTTGTCTTTTATTATTGTATTGTATAATCAATAAAAGAATATGTGATGTTGGTATGTTATGTATTATTGTTATCTAGTATTATTGTATTGTATGATGAATAAAGGAATATGTGATGTTGGTATGTTATATATTATTGTTATCTAGTATTATTGTATTGTATGATCAATAAAGGAATATGTGTTGTTGGTATGTATATATTATATCTAGTTTTATTGTATGATCAATAAAGGAATATGTGATGTTGGTATGTATATATTATTGTTGTCTATTATGATTGTATTGTATAATCAATAAAAGAATATGTCCTTGTTTGGTATGTACATATTATTGTTATCTAGTACTATTGTATTGTATAATCAATAAAGGAATAAGTGTATGTTTAGGATGTATATATTATTGTTGTCAATTATTTTTGTTTTGTATAATCAATAAAGGAATATGTGATGTTGGTATGTTATATATTATTGTTATCTATTATGATTGTATTGTATAATCAATAAAGGAATATGTGATGTTGGTATGTATATATTATTGTTGTCTATTATGATTGTATTGTATAATCAATAAAAGAATATGTCCTTGTTTGGTATGTATATATTATTGTTGTCTAGTATTATTGTATTGTATAATCAATAAAGGAATATGTGAATGTTTGGTATGTATATATTATTGTTTGTCTATTATTATTGTTTGTATAATCAATAAAAGAATATGTGAATGTTTGGTATGTACATATTATTGTTGTATATTATTATTGTATTGTATAATCAATAAAGGAATATGTGAATGTTGGTATGCATATATTATTGTGGTCTATAATTATTGTATTGTATGATCAATTAAGGAATATGAAATGTTTGGTATGAATATATTATTGTTGTCTATTATTATTGTATTGTATGATCAATAAAGGAATATGTGAATGTTGGTATGTATATATTAATGTTGTCTTTTATTATTGTATTGTATGATCAATAAAGGAATATGTGAATGTTTGGTATGTATATATTATTGTTGTCTATTATTATTGTTTGTATAATCAATAAAAGAATATGTGAATATTATTATTGTATATTATTGTTTGTTGGTATGTGTTCACCTCCAATGTTTGTAATCATGTGGAATTGTTGTTTGAGTTTGTTTTTAAGTTGAACATAATCAAACTGTAGCGCACATTACTTATAATACATAAATTGCCACCTTAACCTCATCCCAATACCTAAATCCATACTATTTTTTGGTATATTATGGCCGTGGCAAGCAAATTAATAATACAATTATTAAAATAGTAAATAAAATTGAGAGAAACAGCTTGAACTTAATAATAACCCATATAGAACTTCTGCTTCTAAAGCAGGTATCACCTCCTAAGACCGACCATTATACACAACACATTAATATTATCCTGTATACTTGTGAAGAAGAGCGCTCATGGGGATCGGAAACACTACCCAACTAACGAGTAACGTTCGGTGTTTGGACAGTATAGAAAATAAACGTTCAATGCTTTCAAAAGGATTAAATCCCAGCTCTCCCATTACGATAAATAAAACGTCCCGAGAGTCGGGATTACCGGCGTCAAGAGTCGAACTCGAACCTTCCGAATGAGAGACTCGCGGGCTCGTTTATCTCCGCCATTACAATAACTTATACTGGCGCTCAACAATATAACAAACGTTCAGGTATTATTGCAATATGTATACCGACTGCCCTTATGCACACATGCACAAGTGATATTACCATTGATGTACAGTACCAATACTTAAACCATTTTATTGCGAAGGTGGCTTTCAATGATGTTTAGCTATACAGATTAACGACAAATCCTGAGATTAAGTTTGACGGAAACCGTTCACGAATAATCAATCCTGAAATTCGATGCGATTGAAAACGTTTGCGAATCATAAATAACAAAACACAGGGAAGAAAAAAAACACATACAAACAATTAATCATCATTATTACTTTAATAGTAAATATTTTTTTGTTTTTATGCTTCTTGGTTCAACACGGGAAGGGACCGGGAAGGAACGGGAAGAAACGGGAAGGAATTCCCTCAACGTAAACGCCGCACAATGGATGCTCTGAAAAAGAAAATGAAACAAGTAGAGAGTTGCCGCAAGTGTGTCTAACCAATTTCCCTTGTCTCAATCCATCACCGTTTAGGGGTCAGCCTGACGTGCGGCCAGTCCACTCTCCTACAACTCATCGCCCCCCAACCCCCCCTTTCTCTCCACCCTCCCTGTTCTATTTGTCTAAACCAAGGCGCCGCTACGCCGCGAGAGCCATAGCACAAATAGCATTGTGGTGGCAATAGAGGCAGTATACACACACATACATGTTTATTACTAAAGTATTTATTGATAAAAAGTGTTCCACACAAAGGATTCAAGAAAAGAATGAGCATTTAATGTATTTTGTTAGTAACTTAAAATGTAATTCAGTAGGAAATATTTGGGATGAGGTTGGGCTAGATATTTTCAAGATCTATGGTAAAAATGTACTATGTTTGGATCAAAAATCAAATTAGACAATTATTTGAGATATCATTGAGATTGTCTAATTGTATCCGAACAAAATAAATTGTGCATCTTTTTTCTTGAGAATATGTGTAGATCACCATAACATCTGCCCTGACCTGCCTCATCCAAAATGTTGATATTATTTATGTAGCTTTAAACATAGAAACAAAAAGCAATTACAAACTCTAACACTATGTTCAACACTGAAACATGATAAAACTGCGAAACATCATCATCATTGTGTTCAAACTAGACAAGTATTAGTGCGTATAATAACCACCATTAAAATTAATACACACAATTGAGTTGCTAGTGCGTACACACACACATATATACAACATACACATCTTTGATTACACATGTGTGCACACACACGCATATATTCTAACTCCCTCGCCGGTAGCCAGCCACAAAAAATATGTGTATGTTGATTCAGTTATATATTTGAATACCGCGTTCAATAAACTCCCCTCGCTCATGATTAATCCGATGGTGTTTATTTAAATGAGCGCGCCTATGTTTGCGCAGCCCTGACGATATAACGTAAGCGTAAACACACAATGGAAATAAACAACGCGCACCATCAACAAGTTGGGCGAGGGAGGAAATTACCTGTTGGACGAGAACTAGCCCGATGTGATTACTAAACTCTCTGTGACGTCATCAAGCCCCACATCGACGCGTCATAATTGTGTTCATTTCCGGCGACCCCCCTCCCCCCCCTTCGTGCGACGTCGAATATTCGCGAGGGCCGAGCGGCCATGTTTTGCACCTTTCAATATTCAATTAAATTGTTTTTCACCCCCACACGAAAACAAGGGAAGTAACAAATGTGACGTCA
This sequence comes from Isoperla grammatica, assembly GCA_945910005.1. Lineage (NCBI taxonomy): Eukaryota > Metazoa > Arthropoda > Insecta > Plecoptera > Perlodidae > Isoperla > Isoperla grammatica. The sequence goes on from OX246740.1 coordinate 54,733,551, forward strand.
ACTGAATTGTGTAGCGACCTGCATTATTGAATAAGGTTGGTTTCTTTAGATGCTACGTAAAAGCTGGTAGACTTAAATTATTGAGAACTTGGATTTGTGATCGAGAAAGTTAAATTGCCCCAAAACACATACAAGCGTGTACTCAACAATCAAAGATTTATTACTTGTTAAAAAAATGATAAGTGACCAACTTTCATCTTCAAGTAACAAGTTCTAAATTCTAAGTGAAAAACTCGAATCAAATTGGCATCTTTTAATGTAAACTATACCCCAGTCAACTGAAAGTAAACAAGTTTGATGTGCTCAGTAAGTACCAAATAGTTCTATCAAAGGGTTTTATCTTCGACGGAGCTCTTTGATTATGTCGACGACCAATTTAAATAACAAATTCCATGTTCTAAATAATCTAGTAAGCCCCCTTCTCCCTAAGCACTCAGCTAGCCACAAATCTATGACGGCGGCACATTACTTGTTAATGTTAGTATAAATGTAAGCAATGTGACTTGTTTTCTAAACATACTGATGAGATTACTAACACATACAATTGCCAACGTATGACTGCATTGTTTGGTCTAGCCGGGTCATGGATCTCTAAACTAAGGTTTTATTCAGTCCCAAGTTCCTTCGTTATCACCCGGTAAATGTGGGTCGCTCGCATTAGGGGTGAGAGCAACAACCCACCCCTCGGGGATACAAGTGCTGCTCTCTGCGGTGGTGGTGCTGTACAGAGTGGGGTGGGTAGTTGTAACAAGGTCACGCGGCCACGACAACATTGCTCTAGTAAAGTCTGTTTTGTGTGGCTCGCTCTTAGGGTGGCTTCCTGTTTGCAATGCACAAGGTCCAGGTTTGATTCCCGGTGAGGGATCGTGTTTGTAACTTTGTAAATTGACTTAAATACGTACGATTTCGGTACTAAACTCAGACAAGACTTACTATGTCCATACCCCCAAACTATAGTATGTTCCTCTGTGCTGTGCACTAGTGTTGATATAGAGTGTAAAAGGTCATATCATCAAAGAAATACATTATAGCAAAAAATTGAGGATGTAACTCTACTTATCGGAAGAACAAAATGTAAGTTTTAAAACTTTTTCAACTCTAGTTTTCTTGTAGAGTTCACAACTCACTAATAAGAAACATTAAGTACGAACACGAATTCAAGAGAAAACTTTCGTGTAATGACAAAACTTTGTAGACAAGTTTTAGAACTACCTACTTAAGTTCTCCAGTTGTTAAAAAATCAACAAGTTCCTCCACCAGTCAACTCTGCTACGCGAGCCCCAGAACGAACCTGCCACACACTGCGCAATCCCTCCACGCCGATGTACCGGAGCACCCAGGCCACGGCCTTCCTTGCAATGCCCCACTACCCATCGTGTAGTATACTACACTGCCGTGCTTCTCAAACTGTGACACCCCAACAGATTTCAGTATAGTTATTATTTTATTCAATTTTATCATAACATAAACAAAACTCGCTATAGGGTACGCACAACACCAAAACACAACAATGAAACAAATGAATTGAACCGATGGACAAACAAGCTGTCAAAAAAAATATGAAGTTCTGAAGTTGTTAAAAACAAACGTTCAGAACGTTTACAAACTTTCAGATAGTTGCTGTCCATTAAGGCTGGTCCACACATATTTTGAAGACATAATGCATAAGGTTTTAAGAAATTGTTTAAAAAACAACAATGAAAACAATGTCTTAAAACTAAAGCTTTGTGTGAACGCCAGTACGTGTTTCCTATGATCCAACTTTACGACTACGCGTTAAACCTTAAATCGTATGTCTTAAAAATCTGTGTGGACCAGCCTAAATTTTAACTGGCGAGCAGTTACTATCGTTACAACTAATTGTTTATCCTCATTATTTGCAAAGATATTACTTTGACAGCTTGTTGTTTGTTCACCAGTTCAATTCATTTATTCCATTGTTGTAGTTCGGCTGTTACGTCAGTTGTGCGTACCCCATTTCGTAAGCATGACAATATTATATTTACGTTGAGACAACGTGTGAGACGCACTGTACATTACAGCCCACGGCCTTCTAGGTGAGCAAGTGTTTCATGCAATATCCAACACTGCTCATGTATATTCAACGTGCCTGCGGATACTAGTTATGAGTGTCTCGGAAACATATTGGTGCGGTCAACCCAAGTCCCAACAATAGCATCTAGAGCGCGCCACCTGTCAATTATACTTTCAACTCTAGGGCCCGGTAACATCGCGTAAACATCGGAAAACTAATATAGAGATGATTGTTGCTAAACCAGAGTACCGGCTTAATTGGATTTATTTGCCTCGGTTTGTCTAGTGAATAATGGAAATTGAGATTAGCATGCATTAGGTATTCAACCCCATTCGTTCTACATTTCCTTCAGTTATATATAATAACTCTAAGTTATTCCATATAACTCAACCATCTTAACAGTGAACTGTGATCACACAAAGCATTCTTCAAGGCCATTTTGTCTGCCAAAACATCACATCTGTTTGCATTCGACCGGCGCAGTTCATTGTAGAAATGTTTTACTTGGCGTTCGATTGAAGTTCTACAGTGGTCCCCAAAATTGTTTGTATCCCTACTATACTTTACTAAAAAATAACATGAAGAAACCCTCTTGTCTCGTCCATTCTTTTTTTATACTCTCATTGTGGTCGCAATCAGAATTGCACATCAACCCTCAATGAGCATGGTATACATAGAACCAAATGATTTGAGTTCCAGTAAAAGGTATATATATAATAGATGTTTTGCGACAGACACAACTTTTTGCACTAATTATCCACTCGAATAGCGGAACTGTATTAATTAATACACAAACACACACACACACACGCGCGCATAAAACAACAAAGCAATTAATCAAAAGCAATTATTACAATATGATGAGTAGGCTGAATTGTGCGCGCGACTGTACATGCAGGTTGCACGCGTGATTGATGTATTTCACGTGTGACGTGTTACAGTCAGGCGGGGGGGGGGGGGCATAATGGCTTGATGATGAGACTAATCTACGACGAGACAGTATTGACGCGTTGTACCTTGACGCGCCGTTGTTTTGTCTATTGTCCAAATTCAGTACAATGATTGCAAGATATTGCACCTTGATCGAGATAGTTGCGTTTATATGTCGTTGACACTACACGTCGAAGACTACGCATTTACATGTAAACTCTTGATTTTGAAAGAAGACGTGGGTATGTTTAATTGACTTGAACACACCAGCTTGTTTGGCATTAGACCCTCTATTAGCAGGTATGAACAAAACTGCAAAAACTCCTCGTTTCTCGAGATAATTGCGTTTATATGTCCTTAGCTCTACACGACGAAGTGTACGCATTTACACGTAAACTCTTGATTTGAAAGAAGACTTGGGTATGTTTAATTGACTTGAATACTCCATCTTAATTGGCATTAGGCTCTCTAGCTGTGCTCATACAGCGAATCACACTAGTTGACTTAACGTAGGCAGGCGGTGACATTATTAGTTACGACAACGGTTGGGAAGTGACCCGGCACCTCCACCAAAGAGTAAGTTTCAGTGGTGACGTCATCGGTTTCCTACTTGGACCGGCTGACATTCATTATTCGTGAGAAGGACGGGATTATCTCCGACTGTATCAACAGGCTCACGTCCATCCATGTTTATCACCATCTAGGGGTGGTGTAGCGTGGCTGGACATGAGAGGAGATGATAAGAGTTGAACACAGACGTGTCGCCTCATGGTTACGTCAAGTGATGAGTGCGCACAAGAAAATAAGACCCTCGCTACGGGTAGACTCCTGTTAAACCGACGTCACCGATCTTTGGGCGAGCTCAAGGTCATCTTACTGATTGGTCGAACCATGGACTTATAATAGTAACTTCGTTACTGGACCTGAATCACCTAACAAATCAATGTACCAATTAAATAGCCACGGAAGAAGGCGGTGGGCAGCCATTTTTGCCCTTAAGTTTCGGATTTTGACATTGTTCACATTGTTGTTAAGACTGTTGATGTGTAATTGCTTAGCGATGGCGGCTAAAATGTCCGAGAATGTCAAAAACCGGAAATGAGAATTGCCGACGCGTATTCCAACCATATGTTGCACATCCAGATAGTTGTAAGTCCATGGTCGAACCATGTATACAGCGTAATGTAAGACTTATAGGGTACGCACAACACCAAAACACAACAATGAAACAAATGAATTGAACCGATGGACAAACAAGCTGTCAAAAAAAAAATGAAGTTCTGAAGTTGAAAAAAACAAACGTTCAGAACGTTTACAACCTTTCAGATAGTTGCTGTTCATTACTGAACATAAATTTTAACTGGCGAGCAGTTACTATCGTTACAACTAATTGTTTCTCCTCATTATTTGCAAAGATATTACTTTGACAGCTTGTTGTTTGTCCACCAGTTCAATTCATTTATTCCATTGTTGTAGTTGGGCTGTTACGTCAGTTGTGCGTACCCTTTACATTAGCATTTCTTATGAACACTTGAATGCAACTCGTCGATTCCAATGCTACCGTCTTCTATAACAGAATACAGAGAAAAGTGATGTGTTAGCGAAGAAACACAATAAGGGGATGGAACCCGAGACCTCATCTTTTCGAGACAGGAACAAAGCCACACAAGACAGTTGACTATAGTATACACCTGTGGGTTCTTGAATGAGCCAGCACCATAGCAACCATAGTGTTTACACCCCTAACATTAATCATAATGTTGTAAACATCTTCGGTAATGTAGTATTTTCCTAGTATCGACATCTCAGTAGTCTTACCGCTACCCGATAGTCAATAATATTTATCTACCAGCTGTAATTACTCTGCGTGAAAAATGTTCGTGTAGCGAGATAAATTGAAATATCCGAAGTAATGTATAATATATATATATGGACCGTGCAAGCCGACCAGTCAATAAATTATCTTTATTAACCGAATTAATGGCCGATCGAATACCGATGCGGGGTGGGTTATTCGATATAAAACGATCAATCATTTATTCATTAATGCAACGAACGCAATCGCTCGTCATTATTTATGCTTACATTTTGATACGCACTATCTTAATGTAGCTTATAGACAGGGGGGGAGGTATGGGAGATGATGGTTATATATACGTATACAATGGACACATGAGACGATGGGTGCGGTTATTGTACGCGAATTAAAAATATGAATTAGACTATTAAGTTGAATTGTATAACTACCGTACATGGTTTCAAGAAATAGAATAATCGATGACATTAGTTAGTAGTGGATAACAAATCACCTATATAATGTCATAGATGATTATATGTTAGATTGGGTTAGGTTATGTTAGGTTAGGTTAGAACCTAACCCAACCTAACATATCATCCATAATATCATTGCTATAGGCAGTGAAACGCAGCGTTCATACGAATGGATCAATACCAATGATATTATAGATGAAATGTTAGGTATGGTGGGGGTGGGTGGGGGTGGTGGGTGGGTTGTTAGTTATATGGTAGGCCTAACGTAATGTTGTAATGCGAATATATTAATATTTCTAGGATTGCAATCCCGATTGCGATGGCAACAATTGTGGTTGGTTGGGGCTTTGCCTTTAGGTCCGTATCATAGTCATCCCCTATCCCTAGGGGCGCCCAGTATTGCTAAGGTTGGAATTCATAGTCGGCCCCTACACCTAGGGGCACCCATTGTTGCTATGGATTTGTTTTGTTTATGGGAAATAACATGCAAACAACTGTTACCTTGGTAACAATGGGCGCCCCTAGGTGTAGGGGCCGACTATGAACTCCAACCTAAGGATCTGACAACCACGGGCGCTCCTAGGGGTAGGACCCCCAGTTTGTGTTCTGAAGTCCGCTCGCAATATGTAACACAATCTTAGTAATAATGTTCTAGTAGTCCGGTTCTCTATATCTATGTCGAGCGGCCGGGTAACTCGAGGGGTGTGCAATGTGCATGTTGTACAGGCCAACCCCATCGCCTGCTCAGAGGTCGTTTACTCGAGTTGTGCAACCCCACCGAGGGAAAACAGTGCAGACAAACTTTACGTGGAATCGAGATTAGGAAATCGATCGCTGCACATTTTATTGCACTTCCGGTGTAAGAAGTCGATAACGGGGACATGAAGTAGCGCCGGTGATAGTGTCAGATATACATTGGGAGATGACATTAAAGCATAGCACAGCACAGCACAGCACAGCACAGCACAGCACAGCACACAGATGGAAGTGTTTCCTACGTTCTCCTACGTTCTACAGCCAATTAACTCAGCCATTTGGCCTCTCCGATTATACACCATGTCCTATATATATATATATATATATACATGGTTAAAATTGTAAATACCACGGGTTGTTAAGTCACGTTTACTGCACTTACTTGTCATATTAGTCGACGTTTCTGAGCAACGTATGTGCTCTGTCCTCAGGACACTATGTCACTGTGGGGGAAAACTGTTAGTTATAAATGCATGGATCGACGATGTACACTTGATATAAGGAGCAATAAGAAAACACTTGTTTCTTCTGTGGTATGTCATGAGCAACTGAATCTATTTCTATGAACGGAAACAGGAAGTACAGTACAAGTCAAGACTCACAGCCTTCTTGATCAGATTATACACTAACACTCCCCCTATAATCCTGGTCAATAAGACCCAAACCTTTTACACACTTAACATGTTGTGCATGGCTAGTGGCCTTTGTCAATATGTCGGCCATCATTTCAGTCCCTGCAATATGCCGTACTTTCACTCTTCCCTTCTCAACAAACTCCTTGACTTGGAGGTCTCTTGTATCTAAATGTTTAGTCTTATGTGTTAACCCTACATTTCCTGCAATACACACTGCTCCTTGATTATCACAATATACATTAGCACACAGATTTTCTTTAAAGATCTCATTAAATAAATTTGACAGAAAAACAGCTTCACACACAGCTTCATTTAGTGCTTTGAACTCAGCCTCAGTACTAGATTTAGAGACAGATGTTTGCTTTTTACTTGACCAATGAATGGGGCCAGTCCCCGAACAGAAAACAAACCCAGTATAGGACCTCCGGTCTTTAAGATCATTGGCATGATCAGCATCAACATACCCGATGATTGGTTTTCCAGTTTTAACATACCTTATACAGTAATTTGCAGTCTGCTTCAAATATTTCAATAACCTTTTTGCTGCTGCCCAGTGTTTGCTTTTTGGTTTTTCATTAAACTGACTTAAATAACTTGCAGCAAATGCAATGTCAGGTCTTGAACAGACTGCAAGGTACATAATAGATCCAATTAACTGACGGTAGGGCACATCAACTACCTCCTCACCGTTGTCCTCTTCTAATTTCTGGCTAAGATCTAAAGGTGTCTTTACACCATTACAATCTAAGTGACCAAACCTCTTTAAAATATCAAATACATATTGCTTTTGGCTTATAGTAATTGAATTTTCCTCTACTTTGAAATCCATGCCTAGACAGTATTTGATCACACCCAGATCCTTAATATTAAACTTAAGTTTAAGACATTCTTTCAATGCATTACTTTGTTTCACATCATTTGAAAAAACAATAAAATCATCCACATAAAGTGCAATAATGACCAATGACTTCCCATGAGAGTATACAAAAACACATGGCTCATAAACACACTTCTTATAACCAAGACTCTCTAAAGTATTGCGTGCCTCTTGATACCACATCCTTGACGATTGCTTTAAACCGTAAATAGCTTTATTGAGCAAACACACCTTGTGATCCTGCTCCCCCAGAACCTTTACTCCCTCTGGTATTTTCATCAAAACTCTTTCTTCTAACTTTCCATTAAGAAATGCGGTAGGCACATCTAGATGTTCCACTGTCATCCCACGTTCGACTGCCTGAGCCAAAAGAAATCTAATGGTTTCGTACCTTACAACTGGTGAAAATGTATCAGTATAATTAACACCATATTCTTGCGAAAATCCTTTGGCCACTAATCTGGCTTTGTATTTATCTAGGGTTCCATCTTGACCTCTCTTAATGCTAAAAACCCATTTGGATTCTACTACATTCTCCCCTTTTGGCATAGAAATAACATCCCAAGTTTCATTTTTCTTTAGCGAAGCAAGCTCATCTCGAATGGCCTTGATCCAATGGTCCTTATCCTTCCCACTGATTGCTTCCAAGTAACTTTGAGGAATCTTTACATTTTCGTAAACTGCCTGATACGCCTCTAATCCTCATGTACTTTAGGCACCCTATCTCTTAATGGATACCTGCGTTCAGCTTCTCCCCCTGCGACATCATCTATCTCAGGCTCGGAAGAGTCTAATGACGAGTCTGAGCTCCCCCTACCGACAACTGTCTCAGTCTCACTGGAGTCTTCTTCGTCAGTCTCTGTGTTATCAGATCCCTGAAAGTAGGTTTGGACAGAAACTTTGAATTCACTAGCAGGCTGACTAACATTCTCAACATGGGGGGTAATCTTGCCTTTTGCTGGCATTACATTTTCGAAAAATACTACATTACGGGATTTGATTAGTCTTGTAGGGTTTTTCAGTTCAACACACTGGTAGCCCTTTTGAGTCTCACAATAACCTACAAAGATACACTCTTTCGCTTTCGGATCCCACTTAGACCTTTCCTCGTTTGGGATATGGACAAAAGCCTTACAACCAAACACCTTTAGGTGAGACAGGTTTACCTTGTATCCTGACCAAGCTTGCTCTGGTGTTTTCCCTTTTACTGCCTTGGTGGGTGCCCTATTTCTCAAGTATACTGCCGTTTGGGCTGCATAATTCCAATAACGTTTACCTAACCCAGCATCATGCAACATGCTTCTTCCCATTTCTACTATGGTACGGTTGGCCCTTTCAGCTACCCCATTTTGTTCAGGCGTTCTAGGAATAGACGATTCATGCACAATCCCACTCTCGGCAAAAGCCTGATTCACTGCATTATTAAAGAATTCTGTCCCATTATCACTTCTGAATACTTTAATTCTTTTATCAGTTTGATTCTCTACCATGGCCTTGAATTCCATTAACTTTTGTTTTGTCTCATCTTTAGTTTTCAAAAAATAAATGAAATTTTTCCTGGAATAGTCGTCAACCAAAATAAGAAAATAGAGTGAACCGTCCAAGGCAGGCTCCTTCATGGGGCCACACAGGTCAGCGTGCACCAGTCCCAATACCTCGGTGGCGCGCCTTGCCCCCGTCTTTACAAACGGAAATTTAGACAGCTTACCTTGAACACAGCCTACACACGGCTGCATCTCAGTTTTCTCAAATTCTACACCTTCAGCCATTCCATTCCGTAATAGGTTCATGCTTCTGTGGTTAAGGTGACCCAATTTCTTGTGCCACAACTCCTGAGAATTGATCCCCTGTTCTTTATCACTTGGCAAATGCACTGAATCAACATTATAGGCACCGTGACTTGGCCTCTGGATCAAATCTAGCTTATACATTCCACCTTTCCTTGAACCTGTTGCTACAACTTCACCCTCATATGAAAAACTTTCACTTTTGATTACCTCACATCCCTCAGCTGTGAACAACATAACCTTATTTTTATCACAGGTTGCTCCAACCGATAAAAGATTTGCCCCTAATTCAGGAACGTAAGTTACATCCTTGATTACCCTGGAGTCACTTTTGCCATGCACAGACAGTTCTACCCTCACATCACCTTTTCCTGTTGCATTCGTAATGTTATTGTTGGCAACTGTTACCTGACCTGAGCACTCCGTATAATTTTCCATTATTTCACTATTGATACACATATGGGTGGTAGCACCGGAATCACATACCCAATCATACTTTTTCAGATTAACACCACTTTCACTTAGATTCGCAGCATGAAGCGCAGTTAAGAAGGTCCAGTTGTCTTCCTTCTTCCCCGTCTGCTGCTGCTTCCGCATCTGCTGTGAGTTGCCTTGTTGGTTGTTGTTGTTTCGACCTTGGCTTTGGCTGGAACCGCCGGAACCTTGGCGACTGCCTCCACCACGGCCACCTTGCTGCCCTCGGTCTTGAGATTTGGAACTTCCGCTGTCATCACCACCCCCTGGCGGTGGGTGTGGGCAATCTCGAACCATGTGCCCAACCGACTGGCACCTGTAGCATTTCCTTTGAAAGCCTCCCTGGCCCCCTCGACCACGTTGGTTTCCTCGAAATCCTCCTCTGTTACCTCTGGAACCTTGGTTGCCTCCTCTTCCACTTTGATAGGAAGTAGCGAGGGCTGAATCCTCACATAGAGTGCCAGCGCCACTCAACAGTTTTGAGCTCAGCCACTCTGTAGTTAATTTCACATCACTACCTTCGATCCCCATTTCAAATGCTTGATATATTGATGGCAAACCTGCTAACATAATTTTGGCAATCCATTCATCGTCTAGCGGCTGCCCGATGTCTTGTAGCTTCTGGTTTATATCCATTATGTCAGCGACATATTCCTGCATACCTGGATAGTTGGCGAGCCTTACATTCATTAGGCGTCGTACCAGTGCAATGCTCCTCTGCGGACCGGCATCTTCAAAGTTCTTTTTTAGAGCCTCCCATGCCTCAAGTGCTGTTTTAGACTTCATCACAAACCGGTGGCAATTTGGCTTCACATTTAGGACTATACTTGCCAGAGCCCTCTGGTCTTTCTTCTTATCAATGGGAACAAACTCACCATCATCACCTCTAACTGGTTCTACACAGTCCCATAAGTCTAGACCCTGAAGCGTCATTCTCATCACAAGTTTCCAGGCACTATAGTTATTTAGGCCTTCTAGCTTGGGGTCTATAGTCACCATACTGCTTCCACCCATGCCACTGGAGCTAGTTGTGTTTGCCACGTAAGTTACGCTCATGATAGCATTAATCACAGTTCAGTTCAGCGACCAAGTTCGGCCTAGCCCTAGGCTTCCACACGTGCAAGCGGCTATTTTGAGGTTACGTTACCCTCCAACCATAACATCTCAAAAAACTCACTTGTACTCACTTATATCACGAAAATAATGTAATGTACACCATCAGGCGGACCTGGGCCCATAACCTGTTAGTTATAAATGCATGGATCGACGATGTACACTTGATATAAGGAGCAATAAGAAAACACTTGTTTCTTCTGTGGTATGTCATGAGCAACTGAATCTATTTCTATGAACGGAAACAGGAAGTACAGTACAAGTCAAGACTCACAGCCTTCTTGATCAGATTATACACTAACAAACAGTGCAGACAAACTTTACGTGGAACAGTGACATAGTGTCCTGAGGACAGAGCACATACGTTGCTCAGAAACGTCAACTAATATGACAAGTAAGTGCAGTAAACGTGACTTAACAACCCGTGGTATTTACAATTTTAACAATACATAGGCTATTAATAGTCACGAAAGTCTAAGTTCAGTGATATATATATATATATATATATATATGAGCATGTCGTCTTTGCGGTATCAAGCCCTCTCTGATGAGTGGTTCTGAAAAGAACCGGTTTACTCGACGTTTTGGCAGGAACGTACCTGCCGAAACGTCGAGTAAACCGGTTCTTTTCAGAACCAAACACTCATCCGAGAGGGCTTTATACCGCAAAGACGACATGCTCATCACGTGATAGCCCTTAAAATCTACAAAACAATATATATATATATATATATATTTATGGCTCACATAAACCTCATCTCATCTGTGACCACTTACCGAACGAGGAGTGTGGGTGGCTTCCTCTTCGTCAAAGCACGTCAAAGTATAATCCAACAGCACCCTTGCCCTTTGCCTGGTTCTTGCGTGCTTTCACAAACACAACCTGCGGTAGTCACGTCGGATGCCACGCCATGGCCGCTGGGCCTTTTTAGGCCCCATTGTGAACACAACATACCTGCGGGAAACAAGTCAGGGCGTTAATATATAGTTGGAAAGACATGTCATTATATACAACAAGTTACTATGCAATTTATACATACGATCTTAGAACACAATAAGCCGCCCTAACCGCCGAAGTCCATTTTTTTGAGGGCGCGAGGTCCTCGAGGTTAGCCTCCTCGAGGACCTCAAGGGCGGTCTCGAGGTCCTCCAACCTTTTCGTGGAGGACCTCATCTCGAGAAGAATCACACAGGCGCTAGTCTCCGATCCTTCGGTGACTCTCTCTGTCTCGGCCAACGCATGTGCTTCAGAATAGAGCCTCCTCAGTACGGGCTGCAGAGAAGCTCTAATCTGTTGCACATGGAAGGCCAGTGTTTGGCTGGAGACCTTGGGTGTCTCCAGCCAATCCACAAGTAAAGAAAGCTCGTCAAATAGGCCAGGCAATTAGCTATTTGGTGCTGCCTGAAATCCACAACGTGATCATGAGTACAGTTATCAACAGGCTAGAGTTAATGGACGAGAGTCCATCGCACAGGCCACCACTGAGACATAGGTGAAGTATAGTCACACTTACGCCTGCCTGCAGCAATCTATCGAGGTACTTTTCTATTAAGTCCGATTTATGTAAAATTCGGACCCAAGCCTTGTGGCCATTCTGATGGCGATTCTGTTCCGACGTGAATCTGATGGCGATTCCGTACCCGCTAGCCTCTTCGGTCTCGTCGCATCGAGTATCTTAGCGACGTTCGCCCTGTGGATCCAAACACTGTTCCTATACTGATGTCAACGATAGGCCTATTCAAAGCCAGACACGAGTAAACCGTCACTCACCTGAGTCACCTCCTATACTTGTTCCGTGCGCTTTCTGTACGCACCGTGTGCATACCACATCTCTATCACGGGCAGCCCGGTGTCGACCATTGCGGCCAGTCCTGATAGTCGGCCCCTACACCTAGGGGCGCCCATTGTTACCAAAATAAGTTGTTTCCATGTTATTTCCCATGAACAAAACAAATCCCTAGCAACAATGGGTGCCCCTAAGTGTAGGAGCCGACTACGAATTCAATAACACTGCGGCTCCTTTGCGCAGTGGCCTCTTCTTTGACCCTCTGGACGTCCACAGGCGACGCTCCTCCAGATGAAGTCGGCTGTGGCGTCACGACGGGCGAACCGGAACTTGAGGTGCTGCTGGCAGTAGCGTCCGGCATACAAGGACCGGGCCGCACGGCATCAAAATCGACCACTCTGTCGCGGCCATCCTCATGAATTTTTGGACTGCAAAAAACGAAAATTTAATAGGGCACTAGCAACACCAAAAGACAACAATGAAACAAATGAATTGAACTGATGGACAAACAACAAGCTGTCAAAAATAATTTCTTCTGATTTTGGGAAACAAAACAAAAAAACAAACAAATACACATACAAAACTTTCACTTAGTCGTTGTCTATCATTAAAAGTTTTAAATGGCGAGCAGGCACTATTGCTACACTTGTTTTTATTTCTATGGTTGCAATTTTATTATTTTGACAGCTGATGGTTTGCCCATCAGTTCAATTCATTTGTTCCATTGTTGTCTTTTGGTGTTGCTAGTGCCCTATAGCAAACACTTGAAAACAATTACTAAAGTTAAATCATAAATGATACATATACTCACAGCCGACACGAGTCGCAGTGTCTTTCGCCGCCGTTTCCCGCAATACATTATCTGATTTTCCACCAGGGGTACAAGGTTTTCCCCTGGTAGAATCGTTGTCTACTGTCTTGGCAACAATCATTGACGTGTTATGGCCATTTTTTAAACGCTTGATTAGCGATTGGAACCGCCCACCTTCACAAAGCTCGCAGATGAGGAATAGACAGTTCTTTCGTTTCATTTTGCCTTTTTTGGCCGGAACGAAAACCGGCCACAACTGTAACACAAGAGAATAGCGAGCATGCTATGACGTGTTGTTATTGAGTAGCAATCCTATCATTGGCCGTACTGGTACAGATCTACCACATGTGCATCAGTAATAGTCGGTTCCCATGTCGAAACTAGCAATCAAAAAACATACTATTTGTAAAAAAAAAAAAAAAAAAAAAAAAAAAAAAAAAAAAACACTGGAACTTACAGATGAATAATCAAATCATGTGTATGTACTACGTACATAATCAATCTCGTAAAGGAAAACACAAAAAAGTGAGTAGAACAGCCGATCAGCTGTTCGCAAGAAATACCATGTTTTATGAATTTCCTAACGATAAGCAAGCAAACACAAGAGGATGATAAAGACGTGACATTACCGGATGCATTAGACGATTCAGTAGATTCGTTTTACTTTGTATCCTCTATATACAGCAGACTCCAGCTATACTACTTGAAATCACTCAATTTAGGTACCTAGAAAATGATCCACGGCTGTTACTAATGAACGAATACATAAACAAAATAAAACATCGCTGTAACCATGGAGAAATAAAACAGGGCTGTAATCACGGCCCTCTAGATCTGAATGAGCGTCGCGATGGCGACTTCCTTTACACCGCCTTATAAGTCGGCAGACCTTGGACACTGTCCATATTTAACATACGAGAAGGCGGCGACACGCAACACTAGCGCTACTAACGGCAAGAGGTGATACGGCGATGATGGCCGCTTTGTTCAATGTTATTTTCGTACTTTAAAACTTGTTATAGTAAAGCTAGCAATTACGCATCAGTGTACTGAAAACATATGTAGTAGACTTGGTTATGATTGGCATCCATAATAGGGAAGTCTCACGCATTTTTTTTATTTGCTTACTGGTTACCTCAAGTTAAAATAAACGGGAACTAATTGGTTTCGGCTCGAAAGGTGCATTAACATCGCTTTAACAGCAAGTCAAAGATATTGCTGTCAAAACACGCTCAGAAACGGACCTGCGCCATCTTGCTCGTGATTTCAAGGTTCTGACGTCATATGTCAGTAAACAATAATTTTATATCATACAAATAGTACTGAAATCCCACACTTTAGTAGATTATTGCTCTCATAAGACTCTAACTGAACCAACGTTTATTTATAATTAGTAAATGAACACTTCTCAACATTAATTAACAACAATATGTTAAATAATTGCATTATTTTAAACACGTTTTGGTAAATACTGTATCAAAATGTATTTTCTGAAGAAAACAGTGGTATAAAAGACATTGTTGTAAAGTCACTGCATCCTAGATATTGTAAAATGTCCAACTTAATATCGTTGATATTATTAAGAATACTTCAAGGAGGCAGTTGTTTACATGACATAATATGACGTCAAGAGCCGTTTTTCAATTACGGAACAAGAAGTTCCAAATTTCAAACTTAAAATGCTAATAGAATTGGAAATATACGCTTCTCAGATATAAAAATTATACCGCCCGTATTTTTAGATAATGATGTTCCATTTTTAGGTACTTAGAGGAATATTTATTTTTGATGAGACTTCCCTATTGAACCAAATTAATCTAAAATAATTCTTATTATTCAAGTAAGGGATGTGCGAAACAATGTGTGTATAACGAACATTACAGGGACCGTTTATGTTATTACGCGTCGCTTTACGAGGGGTGAATGATGAAAAAGCAATGTACGTGCAACTGACGTAACAGCCGAACTACAACAATGGAATAAATGAATTGAACTGGTGGACAAACAACAAGCTGTCAAAGTAATATCTTTGCAAAAATAATGAGGAGAAACAATTAGTTGTAACGATAGTAACTGCTCGCCAGTTAAAATTTATCTTCAGTAATGGACAGCAACTATCTGAAAGTGTTTAAACGTTCTGAACGTTTGTTTTTTTTTCAACTTCAGAACTTCATATATTTTTTTTACAGCTTGTTTGTCCATCGGTTCAATTCATTTGTTTCATTGTTGTGTTTTGGTGTTGTGCGTACCCTATAGGGTTGGGGGGGGGGGTCTGACGTCACACATCTATATATATATATATATATATATATATATATAAAAGCAAGTTATTAGCTACCTGGCTCGCTCTAGGCTTAAAGTACGAAGACAAACTCCAGCCAGCTCGGCCGCCGCCATGAAACTCCAATAGTGCTATTGTGTGTTTCCCTTGATTTATGTGGCGTGGCATATCCGAGTATTTAAAGCCGCAATTTGTGTTTAATCTGACATGCCTGGCATTGCTGAGTCCGTTGTGGGGTGGGGGGTGGGGGGCGCTCGAAGAACAATACAACAATCATCCCCGCCCGTCGGCAACTGTGCACTGCTCACACTTGATGAGCACTCTCATCTACTGGTAAGCTTGGTTTACCATGAGCTTAAGATGTTCAAAGAATGTTTGTGACGTAGTTGATGGTTCACAGAAAACAGAAGAATTAAAAAGCTGCGACAAAGATGAAACCTTTGAAGGTTCGAGCATATTATATAGAAACCGGGCATTTAATGTTGACTTTGGTGGTTTACATTAAAATACACATTTCGTTTCATTCGTGTTTTTCGCTAAGAATTTGTTACTTGGGTTTTAAGTTGATCAGTTTGTAGATCACATGTAAACAAGTAGGGAAAAACTTGTGTCGAATGAATGTGTTTTAAAATGGAATGTAAACTACGAAGTAAAAAATTTGAGAAGCTGGATCGCCGAGATGGAAAAAGTGTGAATAAAAAGATGGATGTAACAAAGCTTTTTAAGACATACTATCAAATACTCTAATCAAGTTTGCTAAATAAATATCTGATCCACAAAGTTCCAAATCTCCTAAGTTGTCTTAGCGAAGCAAATCCTCCACTATAGACAAATTAATCTCGACGAGTCTCACAATAAATGCATAAATTTAAAAGATAATCAAACGTCTAAAACGAAAACAAAATACATGTTTGAGTTGGGAATTTGTAGTAGTAACAAGTCAGAGAGCGATGATTGATCTAGCAAAGATTTGCTTTGCTAAACCAACTGAAATCTCTTGCAAGCTCGCGTACATTATCTACCGCGCTATGAGTTCTGCATGTTGTGTTGTACACGATTCCTGTGTAGATATAGTCAGGAAAGTGCTGAACAAACACTAATTATCCTCCAATTGTTATTCTCCCGTATTCCCAAAGGAAGTCTACTGTAAGGCAAATATGTTCCTCTTCAGCCTATTAGTGAGTGGGATAGTTGGGAAGGAATTCCAGCGGGATATGTGTGAACTAAATCCAAGAGTTCACCTTATGGTTGATTTACGTCAAAACCGCACAATATTTTCATTTTTAAATTATATCTCAAGAATGGACTTCAAAATCGAAAATCTGAGTCAACAGCGCACTGTGGTTTATTAATCTCTACATACTGAATGCTGTAAATGTGTCTAACATTATAATCAGTATTGTTTTTGTTTTTAATTAATGTTATTACTAATTATCGATTTATTAATCAAAATCATTACACTAATTGTTATAATATTTCATTCAGTCTGTAGGGTTTACCAAAACACAGTGCGCTGTTGACTCAGGTATTCGATTTTGTGTTGCAATCTTGAGATATAATTAAAAAATTAAAATTATCTGCAGTTTTTGACGTAGAGGTACCTGGGGATAAGCGGTGGCCCAAACTGACCTCACGAATAGAATCTCGCGTGATACCGCTGTTCTATTATAGCAACGCTGTAGGAATTGATTAATTGATACGTGTTACAGTAAT
>OX246740.1:54751220-54796220 GCA_945910005.1 Isoperla grammatica
GGGTGGCCCTACCGGAAGCCAAAATATGAATTTTATTGTAATCTGTAGAAATTAAAAGACTAGTAGAAAAGAGAAAAAAAGGCAGAGCTGTTTCAAAACAGTCCACAGATTGATAAGTGCAAACACAGGTGCAAATAATATGTTCGTTTCCACGCCGGCGACCTAATCAAAAGAAATGACATGCAACGCCATCTGTTGACGGAATGCAGAACTGACTCCGTGTACATTGATGGCGTCGATCCAATTTCCGTACCGCGCGTACATTTGCCACAGTGCAGGGTAATCTATTTTATAAATTGAGCGGTTAATGGTTATACAATCGAATCAATACATTAATTATGCCACTGATCGGAATGCCGTGCACTAATTGACATTCCAATAGTACATTCCAATAGTACAGTGAACACCATACGATAGAGGTGGCTAAGCGGTATCAAGAGAGATTCTAGTTCGAGAGGTCGCCGGTTAAATTGAAGTTTCTTCCGACGTCTTCCACAGTCATCAAGAAAGTAAATGCAGGGATTGACTCCTATATAAGTAGAAAATTGGAACGTTTCTTTTCTCATGTTTGTCTGCTAAACTATAGCTAATAGAGCGAAACCGCTGCCTATGTCAGCTCACCTAGGGACCGCTCTAGGTATCCATTAACACCACTGACTGCTTTGGACGGAGATACCCTGAATTTGGCGAATAACGACGGTGATGATTTCCCCCGCCGAAATAAAGCTTTAATCAATAAAATCGAAAATCACCCCGACAAAAAAAAAGAAGAAAGCCATCGGAAATTCCTTCCCAACTACCCAATTCGTTAGAGATGATGATATTTGGGGTTTAAAGGTCACATATTTTTGCAACGAGACTAATTGAGACGATGAGTGGGTGATTATGAGGATGGAAAAACGCCACATGACATTCATGCCCAAGCCAGGATTCGAACCTGGAACGCAGAGACCGCGGTTTACTAGACCAACGCCTAATCGACCTCGGCCAACTGCGTCGGCTACCACTTCGTTAGTCCCTGAAGAGGGGCACATCAGGTAAGTGGACTCTACAGCAGGGATTTCTACGAAATATTATTATTAGGTACTCTTGTTGTGCAATATGTTCGTTTGTTTGCCTACAACAATCACTTATTGTACGGAGTATGTCCGCCAACAATATCCGTGACATTCATAGTTCCCACGTGACGTCACAGCGGCCATGATTGCGACACAATTGATGAGGACCAATCCTAGATCATTGGCAAATACTATTCAAATTTAATAAATAAGCCTAATTTAGAATTTAAAAAGTAAACATAAATAATAAAAAAAAACAAAAAAATATTACACATACAAATTGTGTTTCAAAAACAGGCGAATTTTTGAAGAAGTAAGAATTTCTGTGTTCTACCGCAACAGCCTTCAATTGTTTCTCCATGGCAACGACAAAGTTTGATCACAAATGTGGCCGCCACGCGCAAAGAAGTGACGTACGTGCAACCTATGAATACTGTGCACGTGAATCTGGAACACGTCAGAAGATCTGAGAAAGTGAGGGATATCTCCCTCGGGAGTGAGGAGGAGGGGAGAGGGGGGGGGGGGGGGTGTGACGTCACTTGTTTCGCAACCACAGCCGCCCGGATCGGTGAGTGATGTTGATGGAAAAGGGATTCCGTCTCGAGGTGGCTGACAGGCAACTGATTGTATCGAATGCGGGGGTTGGATTGGATTTGTCCCACTCTCGGATTGCGTGGGGGGGGGGGGGGGGGGGGGCGCTCGGCCCACAGATAATTGGACGAACACCAGTGGCGGATGATCTGGAGCGAGTCAACTGTGCGGACCGCGGATTAACTTAACGAAATGTAATTAAGTTAAGAGTACCCGACACAATAATTAGCGGTGTTTTACACAAATCGCTTCAAATATTTTTTGTTAGTATCTTTAAAATAATACTTGATATCAACATTTTAGGATATTGAGGGGCTAGATATAACAGTGCGAAAGTCAACCTGCTCTGCGATGTCTCTCACAGTTACCACCAACCCCCAAACAAAAAAAGACCCCAAAAGCGTTAAAGAGGTCGCAGCTCTTTGCAATGGTCTCGAGGAACGAACACCAGTGGCGGATGATCTGGAGCGACTCAACTGTGTGCGGACCGCGGATTAACTTAACGAAATGTAATTAAGTTAAGAGTACCCGACACAATAATTAGCGGTGTTTTACACAAATCGCTTCAAATATTTTTTGTTAGTACCTTTAAAATAATACTTGATATCAACATTTTAGGATATTGAGGGGCTAGATAGAACAGTGCGAAAGTCAACCTGCTCTGCGATGTCTCTCACAGTTACCACCAACCCCCAAACAAAAAAAGACCCCAAAAGAGGGGCTAGATATTGTCAAGACCTAAGATAATCTCCATAAACAAGATTATAACATGGATTTTGTTTGAATAAAATCAGTGAATTTGAGATCGCATTCAAATCCATTTGTATTGACTGTTGCAGTAAATAGACGGACACGGATGTTTACATAAATTGCATCTTACGAGGCAACTAGGGGACATTTGGATCTCATCAGGGTAAAAATGGACCAAATAGAACTGTCTTTTAGTTCATTCTTTTGCGTACACGGACAGATAAAAGGAATTAAAATACATTTACTAAAAACTAAGTTACAAAATCTTGAGTACGGAACCATATCGTATAACGTGCCCTTTAATCCCCACCCACAAAAAAGGTAGTATTTTACTTCATAACGTGCAACACAGGAATAAACTGCATTATACGCATAAATATATTGAAACAAAATACGTCATGTATGTGGTTGATTGTGTAAGATTAAGAAAGATGAAGGAGAAAAAACGAACAAATTATTAGAGGTGACATAGGGAGTAGATTAAAGCTCGAGTCCTCGGATAACCAGCTTACAAGACATTTCAGCTTGCTCATCCGTCAACGTGCCGGTAAGTATAGCGACTACTTTCCCCGCAGCACTAGTTCTATCTCTCACCGTCGGGCAGCGCTCAAACCAGAACTGTGCCGCCATCTACACAACCATCTTAAAACGATTTCATTGACGTCATCACATTCACAAATTTATAGAGCCTTCCAAATATGAAAATCAATAAGATTACTCGTAGAATTTCGAACCCAATTTCAAATTATGAGTAATTTTAATCACCCTGCGTAGACACATGAGATTGTTATTTGCTTTCGTTAATTTTTTTTCTCCGAAAAGGGACACGTTTCATTGTTTCTCGGTTGAATTGAAACTTCGCGCGCGCGTGGTATGCATATCTTCGCTCACGAGTTGTTTGGACCGAGGTGTTTTGAATCTGTTTGAAATGAAATCCATCCATCAGACTCGACTCGACGCGGCGCGTAACAGGTTCGATAGTAGCGTGTGAGTGAGTGACTCTACCACCAACACACTCGTCGGCGCACACACGCACTGATAGAGACGATCTTCGCGCAACACCTCGTGCGTGTACACATACGTGAGTACAATAGTTACACTTGGATCGTGCACGAGGTTACACCCACCACTGTCTGAGTGTCTGATGTGTCGTCACCCGGCCACATGTCCCGTGTAATTATAGACTAGCACAACATGGTGTAGTATTTATTCGGCCGAGGTTTTTCGCTCATTCTTGTAATTCCACACAAATAACACCTCATGTCGACGAAAATACACCAACACAACGAGGAACCATGTATAAATACGATGCTGTGTGCATTTTTCTTGGCAGTCGAAGCGAAACGTACTCAATGGAAGGAATGCCTTGACCTACTTATGGGTTATTATAGCGAGAAAAGCGCAAGTTAAGTTATATATATATATTTTTTTACTAGGTGCAATAAAAATTGCCACACATTACCCAAGATGTATATTTTTTGAACTGTAGTTGCGCAATATTTAATACTGGTCGTTGACCGAGTTCAATGACGTAGTGGATGGTCCGATAGAAAGTAAATATAAATATGTAGATATAGACGCCCGCCCCTAACCTCACAATTGTTAAAAAAGATAAATATGTATTTATTATCCGCGTTGCCTTGATCTTTGGCTGTTTGGTTGATAGTGCGTGCGTGTGCGGCGTCTTTTAAGATTGGTATTCCGATCCGACTTTTCGAAGAAATAAAAATATAATTGTAAATGTAAAAAAATTGTAATTTAAAAAAAAAATATTGTCGACGAACTTTGAACCGTTAAAGGCATGACCTGCGCGATAAGACGGCAAAAGTTTTGAATATTATGTTTTCCCGCCGCGGCTCTCCTGTCGACAAGTAGTCGATTTATATCGCCTTCCATTCGTTATCATCACATTGTTGAATGACGGAAGTTCAGTGCCAACAATGTCTCTTACAATGGACAATTAACTGGTGTCAATGATCCTACTAGAAGTGTTGTAAACGACGATCAATCAAATCAAGCTCCACTTACATTCTAATTTAATTTCCCTACACATCTTCACGGCTTGTCATAACGAGTAGCAGTTAATTGGTATCAGTTAATTGCGTGTGTTAAGCACGTGTGCACTTCAGTGATACCACTAACCACACTAAAAAACACTATAAGAGTTTGTTTATCAGCGCACTGCATGTTTACATCGTGTCTTGCTTCATCGGTTATATCACCAAGTCACAGTGGTACACGTGTTTGTGTTTGACAAGTCATGACAACAATAGGTGGGCGTGATATGTGCGCATGCGCATATACCTATATGCACTCGTTCTTATCACGAGCGGGAGATGAAGATGTATTACATAAGTCTGTATTTACTAACAGTTAGTTTGTGGCCCCCGGAAGTCACCGGTGTAACAGAATATCTTTACCCTTGGAATATTATTTCTCAGAGTGCGTTACACGTTGCGAAGCGAACTTCAGAAGAAAACGTGGGGTCTCAGAATAATCTGAACCTAGCCGAACCAAACGTAACCTAACTTATCATAACCTAATCTAACCCAGTATAACCCCTTTGTTCGCAACGTGTAACGGCTGCTTAGTGAGCGCGGGTATTAGTAATGATGGGCTATGCGTAAAGATATTCCAATACACCGGTCTTGCAACTATTGGGTCTCCCATTCAGTCCAAGATTTTACGACAAATGTATTCATTATAGTATGCATATATACTCAGATATAGTATTTAAAATATAAATTTGATAACACAAAATGTAGATAGCACAAGTGAAATGAATGTACTTGTTACAAGACAACCGTACCGACGCGGTACGAGTGACTAATTGGTGACCAAGCAGCGATCGGTATCTGAAATGTTATTTGTCTACGAATCACCATGACCAAATCATCGGTAAAGTAAAGTTGTTTCGGGATAACTTACATTTGGCTAATTTAATTAACTTATCATGTAACATGGGTTTCATGCTTGTGTACCGGTAAAAAGTAAAAACAAAAACGTTTAATAAAAAATACTATTGTATTGTATATAATATTTCTTTCTGGCCCTGTTTTTGGTCCCAAATTAAAAATGATGATAAATTAGTAATCAATTCACAATATCGTGTCAAGGCTGATTGATGAAAAGAAGTAAAGGCTACTGTGCGACCCCTTCCATCACTTATAATACGTAGGCCCTATCTAGTACACTACTACGTTAGATGAGCGCGCGCCAACGTACCTCGTTACATAAGTCACCTGCAAACCCATTCACTCGCTCGGATTCAGTTGCAGCACAGCTTGCAGCGCCGACTTGCGAAATATCTATCACAATCAGGTCTCAAGTCTCGTGTCGGACGAGAATAAAACGAGATTTCGGAATCATAAGTTCAACGTTCTAATTGAATGGGGCTTTGCACGCAAAGCTTGACGTAGAATGCGCCACCACCGTCCAAGCCCAAATCCATGACCTGCTGGATGGGTAAATCAGCGCGGACAAGGTCTACTTGACCCATCCAGCAGGCTGTGATGGGAGCATTTTGCCAAAGAGATTGGAATAGAAGTAGCGCCACCATAGTTCGAGCTCAAGTCCAGAGCCTCCTGGATGGGTAAATCAGCCCTTTTTCATGGCTAAGTTTTGCGGAGATCAAGTAGACCTTGTCTGAGGGCAGGGACGGTGCTGGCGCTGCTAGTGGAAACAAGTCGCAGTGCAAAGCCCCATCATAATATGGTAATCGTAATTATATTGTACACAATTTACTACGAAGAAAACAATTTATGGTATCTCCCATGAAAAATAATTATTCTTTGTTATATTATAGCACCTTTTTTTCTATAACTATCACAAAATATCATACTATGATATGTTGTGCTCCTCCTAGGGATGGGGGTTCGAATCCCGCATTAAGCCTTTTTTAATTGTCCTTCATCTTCATCAACCACTCGTCACTAGAATACCATATTGGAATAATAGAAACGCTTAAGGCAAGAAGAATGATCATCATCTACTGTGAGGACTAATTCTTGAGGACTACTTTTGTAAATATAATAAAAATTTGACGTGTTCTACACAATTTGTACAAATTTGTAATGGAAACGAATAAAATGAATATGAATATGAATATGAATTCCATCTTATATGACTGACTATGGCGGGAAACGAGCACACGCCCCTCCGACCGGCCAAGGTATCGGTCGTTACAACTACCGAACATGACAATGCCCGTGCGACTATAGTTCCTGGTCTTGTACCTAGCCTACCTCTACAAAAGCTATTATGGATGACTGCCAGTCACTAAAATGCGTCTCACGATGGTGAAATAAGTAGGCCAGAATAATATGAAAATAAACCTTGGCCTTAGGAATCAAATCAAGTCTGGTTTCCGTTGCCAAGAATGAACCCGTGGCGGGGGTTATCACGCATGGAGGCTCCGTGTGTTGCAGTGTCAAGGACGATCTGTGACGTCATTGGACGGGAGTTATCCAACGAGGCAGAGGTGCAGCTTACTCTGCATCTTTGCGTTTCAGTCTTTAGCTGGTGGTCATATACTTGAAGACTCTACCATTTGAGATAGGTCTCTCGGACCCTCATCATGGTGCCCGCAAATCTTACTTATACTTGACCCATTTTTTTCTCCCCTGTTATGGTCATCGTACAACTTCTTCGGTAATGCTTCCGTCACGGGTGGGTGAGCGGTAGCCAACCAGCGACCGTGGCTAATTCAAATACCTGCTCGGGTTGGCCGAGACCGTAAACACGTCATTGATTGAAACCGAAGTTATTGTAAGACGACTTTAGTCTTCTCGTTCTCATTCATGCCGGCCCTCTTCGCGACCTGAACGCCCAACAACCCCGTTGTCACGACCCCACCCCCCAACAGACTCCCCGTATGACGACCTCGCCGTGATGGGTATGATTCGGCCGACGTCATAATATGACGTAGCTGTCGAGTACGTCGTAAAACAACTAGTGATAGTAATAATAATTGAAGGCTCGAGTTACTCATGGCTAACCGCTAACTTTCCCGAGATAGAACGGTCATTGATGTCTAGAAGCTTCTAGAACCTTCTAGAATGAGTTTCCTCACTTTAAAGTTAAATTTCAATAATAGGAATTTCATATCTTCACCATGGCATTGAAATTACTATCGTGTTACTTGTCAAATAATGTGGGTGCATGAATAGATTATTGTCAGACATATTTAACTTGTGAGTACGTGGGTTGCACAAACAGGGGATGTTACAAGTTGTTATAATTATCAAGGACTCATTAAAATTAAAATTAATGTCAGATTCAAGATAAACGACTTGAATTTGAATCCCATAATATTTTATAATAAGACTTTGTTCGAGGCGGTTTTATCATCTATGTAGCTTCGTCTTCAACGGCGCCGCCGACCGAGTGAAGGGTGTTGTATGCCTACTCGAGGACACAAAGCCGGGTGGATATAATTGTAACTACAATCACTAATTAATTCAATTACCGAGATGAGAAGGGTAAAACACAACAAAACACAACTCGAGAAAACACAAGAGTGTTTGTGTTGACGGGGTCCCACCCCGCCCCGACAGACAGAAAACAGTTTTCAATTAAATCCCATCACACAACTTGGCGGGATTTATTTGATTGCGACGTTGAGTCAGGTCTGGTACGAGAGGGGTTGAAGGAGAGGGTAGAATCAATATCACCCCATGCAGCTACCCTCAACGGGGGCAGGCGAGGAGAGGTCGGGGCGTGTACGTATAGTAGCGACATGGGCCCGGCACACTTCATGTGGCTGTGAATGACGATTCGGCCTTTTTTCATCCCTTCGAGGACAAGCAAAGGATTAACGGTGCAGAGTGCCTACGCTGTTTTAGCGTTTATCTGCTCCCAAGAAGAACTCGAGATGGTGAAATTGAGCGTGCGTGGTTTCCTTTGAAGGATGAACAAGGTACCTTAACGTGTATAGATAGTAGTTGACACAGTCATGCATTTTTTTTTTTTTTAGATCCACAAAACATTTAACGTATTGGTTTTTTCTTCTAATTAATGACTCTAAATTATGTAAACAATATTCAGTTTTGAGATAATCTTAGAGTACGTCCTGTGACTTGGATGTCACTCTTAGCTTCACCATCCCCGTGGTGCTTGCGTTGGCTAAATCCGATAAGAGAAGGCTACGTGCCGTCCTCCCCTACACTTGTCCCGTAACAACCTTACCGATGGCTTCGCCATAGACGTGACCAACCATCGTGACCAACCATCGTGTAAACCATCCTGTAAACCATCGAATTGCCGCAAGACCGAAAACGTCCCCGCAGTTTATGTCTGTCTCAACCATTACCCAGTGCTAGTATATTGACACCGGTAGTTATCAAAGCGTCAACCCAAGGCTGCACGTCCGCCTCAACCAACCAATCAACCAACACTTATTTACATGTATTTGTATACGTGACGTGACGTGACGTATGACCTCTCTCATATCTGTGATATGGAAATATCGTTCGTTGTATAACTCTCGACTAATTAAAGAAGTCAATGATCGAGTCCGCCCAAAGTCCTTCGACTGTTAACGACGACGTTTTTTTAGCCAACCTCAGGTTCGTTGTTATACTTGCGGTTGCGGTTTCAACGCCAGAATATCGGAAGTGGGAGATTGTACTAAGGAAATAAAGCCCCCCCCCCCCCCCGCATAACTTCGTGACTCATGCAGGCTCCTTCAGTAACCGCATTTGAGACGCCATTACGGCTCATATTTTGGCAACTGTGTTGCTAATCGAGACGATGAATGGGTGAGGTTATTGTGAAAGAAACGCCAAACGACGATATCCATGTTTAAGCCAGGATTCGAACGTGGAACGCAGGTTTGAAAAGAATTTGCCTCGAGACAGTAAGTGCCATGTTAGCGTTGTCCAAAAGGTGGGAACGCGACTTCGCATTACTACTTCACAAATTTTATTTGTTTTCGTTTGCATCCTAAGTGAACCATTTTGTTAAATACAAACATTATCCTGGTTTCAATGAAATCTAGTTGTCGATACTATTTCTGGAATGTTTATAGTTTAGATGTGCCAGTAACATTATTCATCGCATGTCTTCTAACTAAAGTGCAAAACTAACATTAATCGCCGCTTCTCAGACCTTTGAAACCAGTCAATATAATCACATTTCACCAGAGATCGGCAGATTTAACCTCTTCGGCTCCGTAAGTAAGTAAACATACACGGGACAGCTTAGTGATCACGCACTGTCGCAGTACTTACAGCCTATACACTGCACGCATACTTGGTACATTACAGCTGTATGTCACGCACCCTCGCCTCATACACTAAAGTTAAGTAAAAAAAAATAAAAGTGTTACTGAAATTTATGTTCACGCACGTTGGTCACTCATTAAATTACCGTAGGCTTACATACTTTTTCTCTCGAAAAACTGTACATAAATTTGAATTTGAGACGTAACTTAATCAAATCACAGATGGAAACGGCAAGATTTTCCATTTGAGTACCGTACTCATACACAAAGCCACACAGACAGACCCATCAATTGGAGTCTCACTTTACTTTATGATCGTGTCGTTTTATTTGACTGCTAAATAACGACAAGTTCAATTGAATCCATTTTTACTGGTCCATAAGAATAACCCGGTCGTGATTCGAAGTGTAGTGAGTAGTGACGTCATTTCGGTTTATACACAGACAGCTTCTCTTCAATTGAACCCTACGATCACGTGATCAAGATCGTTCAAGGTTGTCTGAATGTCACGTTGGATGGAGGAAACTTGAATACACTGGTTGGGAATCGAACCTTTCTCGACATATAAAATAAATAAGTTTATATTTATAGTCCGCTCGGTTACGAGAAAACTGATTTTATACACAATCGGATAAAACTCGTGATGTGTCTTAAAAGTTTCGTATAAGTTACGTAACAAAACAATAATTCGTATTTACGGCAATATTCAGATGAGAATACGACCTCGTATAATTATAACGACAAATATGTATAAAGATAAAAGTTTCAGTTTTAAATATTCATAAACTCATACTACCGTTTTAATGGCGTTTCCCAGAGGCTTTAACACTTATGTAGTAGGCTTTAACACTTATGTAGTAGGCTTTAACACAAATGTAGTAATTGCAACAAGTCTTGTTGCAATTTGCAATTACTACATTTTATGTGAATTTTATGTATGTTTTATACTGACTGTCTATATCTAAACATTTTCATAGCTTTGACTATAACGGTTGTTCCACAACTTTATTGCACTGTAATAAACAAAAGGAGGGATTTAGATTGAAAAATAAATAAATTGTCACAACTCTTGTCTGGTCACATTTCACAGCTTATTTTACACAAATTAACATACAAACGAAAGACTCAAGAACGTACTCGAAAGGTTGAGACATTCTACACACGTGTATATATAAACTTGCTTCGATTTGAATACATTCCATGACTTGCAGAGAGCACGTGTGACAGTGTAGGGTGGGGGGGCGTTATTGGATGGTCACCCCTACCTAATACTTATTAGAGCGATTGTCATCTTTATACACCCCTGTGCAGCACGCAACACGGGCTGTTTTGTGTATTATATGCAAATATTGCCGTGCGCACTCAAGTTACATTTTTTAATTACTGTTTCCGATGTTTAGTGTGCGACAAATGTATTCACGCAGAACGTAGAACCATTGAACCACCGCAAATCTAGAATTGCAAACTCCTTAGGTAATTTGATATTATTATTATTGTAGTGCCATTCGGCATATTGTGTATTAATTAGCACAGTGGTAATTACGGCCATGGACTATACTGAAATATTTTAGATTGTCCATTTTTTATTTTATTTCTAAATTTACGAACCACTTCTAAATAAAGAGTTACTAAAAAAATCAGTCATCATCGTTTTGGGCAAGAGGACCGGTGCGAAACGCCGAAGATTCAGTGCTCGAACCCCAGTCGGGGCAGATTTGTACGCGTACCTACGTTAACTGTGTCCCTTGATACGCCACGGCCTACGTGCTACGTTCTACGTGCTACGCGCAAGCCGACTGATCTATGACCTATAGGAGGCGGGGCCATAGAGTAAATAACACTGATTTGATTCTCATACTGACCGATCCGTTATAGAATCACAACATGTTATCATCACTCGTATAGGTGGGGCTTCCTTGCGTTCACCGCATTTCCGCTCCACAACTAATCAGTCTTCTCACAGCTATACTCGATTGAGTTTCGTAACAGATAAGGATTTTCGTAACAGGTAATAAGACATCAATCGTTATCGATCTCGTGTGATTCTTATCTGGAGAAGAGAGGGGACGGGTATACCGGCACGTAGTGCACTCCCGACGACACCCACTCTACGTTTTAGCCTATAGTTTTTTTTAAATAATAATAATTATTTGTTGTTTTAAGACGTACTCAATAGCTAGGTCATATAACATCGGACCAATCACATATCGCCGAGTTGTGTCATATGGGGAGATTGGTTGTAGGGGGTTGTAGGCTAGATGAGAGGGGTAGGGGGCGTTGGAGAGAAACTAAACTACTGATTCCAATTATAAAAGCTTTTGGGTTTTCGATTCATTTATCCAATCGATTTAGTACAGAGAGAAACGCTGAAATAACGCGCACATGCATCGCAAACAATCTCGCATAATTTCTATAATCGAAAGGTAAACATCGAAATGTAACTCGTCCTTGCATGGCGTTATGATTGACACACTGTCGTCGTGTTGACTTCCTTGTGGCTCCTGGTTGCCTGGTAGCTTTGTGTGACAATAAACACCTTGTGTAATACGCGGTGTAAACAGGCAGGCGCTTCCGATCCGATAAAATGATTCTTATATACTAGGAGTTGTTATCATGTGAATCATGCATTGATTGATGTGGTGTTATCTGTCTAATGTTATCTGTCTGTGAGTACTAGACCAGTACGGTAGGCGTTTAATTAATTAATAGGTACTCGAACGTATTACCTTTGGTATTACCGTATCTGCCTGCGTGAAATTACTCCATACCATACAAACAGTCGGGTGGTGTTTTATAGCTTAATTTAAAAAGATTTATTTTCCGCGCACTATTAATCAAGCTTTAAAAACATGGTTTGACCGTTCTGCGAGAGACTTTCCTTAAACAGTTATACATACATGTTTCATGTTATGCTTTTATTAATTTTTTGGAAATGTATTGCGTTTGAATCACGATTAGGCAACTTGATATATATTATTTAAACTGTTTAATTTTATCCTAACACAATTTCCTTAATTTTTGTTTCTATAACTTGTAGATCCTAATAATATCTAGTCTCGTATAATTCCAAAATGTTGACATTCAATGTCAATCAAAAATCAAATTGTCATCAATGTCGATCAAAAACTCGTAGATTCCTAAATCTTCACGGTAAAGCAATAAAATCGCGATCTTGAAATGTTATATCAAGATTCATTGATACTTCATTGATGATAGGTTGGGTTGGGTTAGGTTAGGTTAGGTTAGGTTAGGTTAGGTTAGGTTAGGTTAGGTTAGGTTGGGTTAGGTTAGGTTAGGTTAGGTTAGGTTAGGTTAGGTTGGGTTAGGTTAGGTTAGGTTGGATTCGGTTCGGTTAGGTTAGGTTATGTTATGTTATGTTATGTTATGTTATATTATGTTAGGTTAGGTTAGGTTAGGTTAGGTTAGGTAAGGTAAGGTTGGGTTAGGTAAGGTTGGGTTAGGTTAGGTTAGGTTAGGTTAGGTTAGGTTAGGTTAGGTTAGGTTAGGTTAGGTTAGGTTAGGTTAGGTTAGGTTGGGTTGGGTTAGGTTAGGTTAGGTTAGGTTAGGTTAGGTTAGGTTAGGTTAGGTTAGGTAAGGTTGGGTTAGGTTAGGTAAGGTTGGGTTAGGTTAGGTTAGGTTAGGTTAAGTTAGGTTAGGTTAGGTTAGGTTAGGTTAGGTTAGGTTTGGTTAGGTTAGGTTAGGTTAGGTTGGGTTAGGTTAGAACCTAACCTAACCCAACACACAACACACAAGACACTATCATAAGACATAGACTAACACTACATAGATGGAATCAATGTTAGCTTATCTACATCAGCCTTTACACCTATTATGGGTTTCACTGCGAGCTGCGATCACCTCAAGCTACGAAAACCCATTTCTCTCACTAGCCCACTACAAGCTTATCTACATCAGCCTTTACACCTATTATGGGTTTCACTGCGTCCTGGGATCACCTTAGACTACGAAAACACATTTCTCTCACTAGCCCACTACAAGCTTATCTACGTCAGCCTTTAATCCTATTATGGGTTTCACTGCGTCCTGGGATCACCTCCAGCTACGAAAACACATTTCTCTCACTAGCCCACTACAAGCTTATCTACGTCAGCCTTTACACCTATTATGGGTTTCACTGCGTCCTGGGATTACCTCAGACTACGAAAACACATTTCTCTCACTAGCCCACTACAAGCTTATCTACATCAGCCTTTACACCTATTATGGGTTCCACTGCGTCCTGGGGTCACCTCAAGCTACGAAAACACATTTCTCTCACTAGCCCACTACAAGCTTATCTACGTCAGCCTTTACACCTATTATTTGTTTCACTGCGTCCTGGGGTCACCTCAAGCTACGAAAACACATTTCTCTCACTAGCCCACTACAAGCTTATCTACGTCAGCCTTTACACCAATTATGGGTTTTACTGCGAGCTAGGATCACCTCAGGCTACGAAAACACATTTCTCTCACTAGCCCACTACAAGCTTATCTACATCAGCCTTTACACCTATTATGGGTTTCACTGCGTGCTGGGATCACCTCAAGCTACGAAAACCTATTTCTCTCACTAGCCCACTACAAGCTTATCTACGTCAGCCTTTACAATGATTATTGGTTTCACTGCGTGCTGGGATCACCTCAAGCTACGAAAACCTATTTCTCTCACTAGCCCACTACAAGCTTATCTACGTCAGCCTTTACAATGATTATTGGTTTCACTGCGTGCTGGGATCACCTCAAGCTACGAAAACCTATTTCTCTCACTAGCCCACTACAAGCTTATCTACGTCAGCCTTTACAATGATTATGGGTTTCACTGCGTCCTGGGATCCCCTCAGGCTACGAAAACACATTGCTCTCACTAGCCCACTACAAGCTTATCTACATCAGCCTTTACACCTATTATGGGTTTCACTGCGTCCTGGGATCACCTCAAGCTACGAAAACCTATTTCTCTCACTAGCCCACTACAAGCTTATCTACATCAGCCTGTACACCTATTATGTGTATCACTGCGTGCTGGGATCACCTTAAGCTATACGAAAACACAATTCTCTCACTAGCCCACTACAAGCTTATCTACATCAGCCTGTACACCTATTATGTGTATCACTGCGTGCTGGGATCACCTTAAGCTATACGAAAACACAATTCTCTCACTAGCCCACTACAAGCTTATCTACGTCAGCCTTTACACCTATTATTTGTTTCACTGCGTCCTGGGATCACCTCAAGCTACGAAAACAAAATTTTCTCACTAGTCCACTACAAGCTTATCTACAGCAGCCATTACACTAATTACTATGGGTTTCACTGCGTGCTGGGATCACCTCAGGCTACGAAAACACATTGCTCTCACTAGCCCACTACAAGCTTATCTACATCAGCCTTTACACCTATTATGGGTTTCACTGCGTCCTGGGATCACCTCAAGCTACGAAAACCTATTTCTCTCACTAGCCCACTACAAGCTTATCTACATCAGCCTGTACACCTATTATGTGTATCACTGCGTGCTGGGATCACCTTAAGCTATACGAAAACACAATTCTCTCACTAGCCCACTACAAGCTTATCTACATCAGCCTGTACACCTATTATGTGTATCACTGCGTGCTGGGATCACCTTAAGCTATACGAAAACACATTTCTCTCACTAGCCCACTACAAGCTTATCTACGTCAGCCTTTACACCTATTATGTGTTTCACTGCGTCCTGGGATCACCTCAAGCTACGAAAACAAAATTTTCTCACTAGTCCACTACAAGCTTATCTACAGCAGCCATTACACTAATTACTATGGGTTTCACTGCGTGCTGGGATCACCTCAGGCTACGAAAACACATTTCTCTCACTAGCCCACTACAAGCCTATCTACATTAGCCTTTACACCTCATATGGGTTTCACCCATCCCTGACCCACTATACGCTTCAAGCCCCGAGTATACCACTCTTTATTAAAATGTCCTCTTTTTACCACCACAACTTATGGCAACCCTAACCAAGATGCACCAAGATGCACCAAGATGCACCAAGATGCACCATTGCGATGCGAGTTGCGTCGTTGTTACACCAACACATCCGTTCAAGGACACGAGATTGAATAACTTTTTCGCCAAGACTCGTCCATGAGCAGATAGTTGTAAATCGGTTCATTATTTGCGATTTCTTCACGACGATGAATGATCCACATTTTTCCCTCTGTGAATCATTTAGTCGGAGTCGTTTAAAAAAGAACAAGGTAACAAGTGTCGAGATTGTAGCTCTAGCTAGACTTTACTTGGGCAAAATCTCTACCGATAATGAACAACTAGTTTATTTGTTCACACCCATGACGCAACTTACAGTAATTTATTCAATTATTACACTGATTGAATAACCGAAGTAATTGAATTACTGCCATGGAAAAACAACACGACTACTACTACCCATTTCAAAAACTATTTCCATTCGGTTTCTGTGTCATTAGATAAACAATCATTCATTCAGAAGGTAAAATGAACGTTCATAACTTTTTATTTCGTTTTTCATATAGATTAGATTATTCGGTGTTTGACGACGTCCTTGACAACTATATAGGTTATATTATGACGTGGTAACATTTTATAGATTCATACACTTTTTGAAAATCTACCGTGTCATAGGAGGATAATTCTACATTTCATTGTGATCTGTGAGTGTATATTCAACGACTATGCGAAACAATACACAGTGCAATTATTACTATTCTGTAATTATAGCCTAATTAACTTCTTCATTACTACTCGATTTGGACGTGTCACCAATATTAATATATATCACCATTTCACCACTCGTCATCAACACTTTTGGGCGGGAAAACTTTGAAACCAATATAGAAAACTGATCGAAATTCACTTTTCGAAGGAAATGTTGCGCTCCCTGAAAAATACAAAATAAGCCACCAATCTACTACCTATTTAAAAGAAGTTAAAGGATCCGGTTTTTAGCGCCAGTTTGGAAATAGATCGCGCAAGTTATTCCTTTGGTCAGGAGGCATTAAAAACATTGTTGGAGCAATCGTAATAAAATGATTGGAATGGTTACCTTCACATTCTTCATAGTCGCTGTCTTATTTTTCCTTGTTGGGCCGAATCACTTGCAACAATTGTTGCGCACCTTCTTCTGCGCACAGTGAGTAGTTCCTCGTTTCGCCACTGCAAGAGAGCGGCTGCCTCAGGAGGAAGAAGGCTCGGGAACTTTCCTGGTTGGTAGGAAAGACGAAGAAATATGCATAGAATGGCGTGTTAACGTGTGGTGATACCTACGTCTAGTACCAAGCAAATCCGCTAGTTAGGCGCCACTGGTCAAAATTACGCGGGGTTTGAATTTGGATGCCGGCAACTTATCAGACGTCTATGAATGGAAGACGTCTTCTGTTCATGGGCACAGAGGAATGCGGGCGGAAGGCGAGGGTCGGTTATCGCTCCAAAGTGGCCGACGACTGCGTGGTCTCAGATAACAGGAAAGTGTGTTCAGCTTGATATGACAATTCATACAATGAAGCAAGAACGCATTTTATTTATAGCTGCACTGCTAATTACGCTACAACTTCCATTCAAATTGCATTGTTATTACAAAAGTGTTCTTTAAATTAGAATGTGCATTTTAATTTTTTTATCATTTCACGACAGAAAGTAGTTTTCTTGACTAGCGTAAGCGTCCCCCCCCCCCCCCTCGGTGTCAGTTATCTTATCGCTACAAAGTGGTCGGTCGACTGCATGGTCTCGGATAACAGGGATTTTGTCCTCGTCTCCCTTCATCTCGCATTGAACATTTCGAGTGTTTTGGTTTTGTTTTCTGTTGACTCAAATCATTACATAGTTTTTCTGATCAAGTACTGTTTTTTTTTTTTTAATAAAGCAATATGCTTGGGTATGTACTCTTCGTTAGACTATTAGCTATAGGTTGTAGCCTTAGAGCATAGATAGTTGGGTAGAGGACGCAAGCCAATGCACGCGGCCGCCGTTCGACGGCACCAACATTGGATCGAGACAAACCACGTGACTTGGGGCAAGGTCGCGCGGCAATTCAAAGAGTTTTCGCACAGAGATGTACCTATCATCGGTGGGGCGCAAGTTAATTAGTTATCTGTGGTTTGGATCTAAAGCTCCGTTATTCTTCAGTCATGTTTTACTTTTGAATTTCCCCCACCCTCACCCCATTCAGAAATACTCCTAACCGGACCACATGTTGGAATTTTAAGGGTTAAATTACTTTAATTGAAGTTAAAAGACTGGCAGAAAGGAAGAGTGAATGAAGATAAATAGATTTATTTTTGTATAAAAAGTATATAAATAAATGAAATAGCGAATGAGAGAGAGGGAGAAGTGCTACACTTTACAAATACAAACAGTCAAACACATCATTTCAAGTATCAAAATTTTGTATTTGTTAAACAATGAACAAGATACACAATGAGGTCAATGAAGTGCAACCTTTTTGCAGGTTATTGATTAATGATTAGATAGTACAGTACCAGATAATTATCATCAAAACAGAAAATAATGTCACTGCACACTATTGGGCATTTACCAAGGGCAGTAATGTTATCAAGTTTTCAAGTTTTTGCAACAGGATGGGGAACGTGTTTGCCACCCCTTGGATAGGGAACTTCTAACTGACGTCACAGCCGAACTACAACAATATAACAATGAATCGAACATACATTCAAATATTAAAATTGAAGCAGGAGGCCTATAGCTCGTTTTAGTTTTTGTTCTGTTATAATAAATATAATTTATTATTCCAAGTAGTAGAGTATAGGCCTACATCCATATATTATAGTATAGACAAGACCTAGTATAACATAAGAGTAGTAGACCTAAGTAGTATTTGTAAAATAATATTAGTTTATCTAGATGTACTAATTATAATCATGTCATGTTCCATTCATCCGTGATGTACAGTCGGAACTCGACTTAAACTGATAACAAACTAATGATAAACTGATGGACAAACAACGAGCTGTCAAAATAATAAAATTGCAACATTATGAAGAAAAAGAGGTATGGCGATAGTAACTGCTCACCAGTTAAAACGTTTACTGATGGGCAACCAAGTTGTGAAAGTTTTGTATGTTTCTTGTTTGTTTGAAGATTTGTTTTCAAAATCAGAATATGTTATTGTTTGACAGCTTGTTGTTTGTCCATCGATTCATTTAATTTGTTTCATTGTTGTAAAGCAAGCTTGCAAGAAGCTTATACAATATACTTGCCATTGTATACACTACCCTAGGCTTAATCAGTACACAGTATTTACATATTACACAATAGTTATCTATACAATACACACACACACACACACACACACACACACACACACACACACACACACACACACACACAGTCTGTCCAACGAGGGGTAAGTGGGGACTGTGAATACACACTACCTATTTGAGATTTCCTATATCGCTGATCGTATCAAAGAACAAAGTACACGATAAATATGAAAAAAAATCAAAGAATTCGAATATCATAGTGACATTTTGGTAGCGCATAGTTTTCGTTTTACAAACATTATATCTTGAGTGGGGACTGAGAGTACACACTGATCATTATGGGACTGTGAATATGTATATTGTTCGTTAGGACCTGTTCACACATAACGGTTTTTGGTATATATTGTGGTATCTATGGGGACTGTGAACTAACGTCGTTCTAATAAGGACTTTTCACACACATAGTTGCAATCGTGGTAATTATATTTTGTATTGAAATAAATGACCACATTAATTTTATTGATTCTGAGTGTTGTTACTAAATTAAGATATTGCTTACAACATTTGCTTGTATCGTGGGTTTTGAGTATCTATCTACAGTAAATGATACATGATTGTAATTTACTACATTAAAGAAAACCAACGAACCAACGTAAACATACGTAATGAATCTACGATTTTTGTATTTTATTTTCCATTTTTTTATTTTCCACCTATAATCATGAAGTTTTTGTAGAGGTTTTTCTCACTTTCATGTAGAAAAACAACGAACCCATACAGTGCAAATAACAACTATAGTCTGGATGTATTTTAGGCTGGATGCATAACTGAAGGAGGGGGGCGGGGGAGCTAAATGGCGTTACTTACACGGGAGGGGGGTAGTGATGGATTAATCTCTAATTTGTTAGTAGTAACTATGATTATCTGTCGATTTATTTAGTGTCTACAATACATTTGGAAGCACATTGTTTGTAGTGTACAAATAATACACATTCATTTTTCTTGAGTGATTGCAAACATCGTTTACCGCAGATACTTTGTCGCGCATAATAAAAGAATGATAAATAAAATATTTGTAGACACTGTACTACAATAATCACACACACTTAAAAAAACTATTTGTATGTAACGCAGTACAATACAAGTGGATTGATTGACTATAAATCAATACGCATTCACAAATCAATATTTATTTGAGTAAATTTCGCCTGAACATGAACTACTTTTTTTGTTCTTAAAAGAAGTATTTACTATACTTATTACTATAGGCCTACTTATTTTAACTATACCATTAGAAAGTGTAGACTTCGCTTAAGCACAGTAGTGCAGTCCTTGTATTAGCAACAAGTACCAAGTCTCTGATCGCCTTGACGTGACTGTGTCTAATCCCTTCATTATCCCGATGTACGTCCTCACACATCGCTCATCTGGCAACGCAGAGCGTTTTCCTACTTTTATTCTAATTACTAACTTGTTGTCAAATGTAGCTGGAATGGCCGAATGGTGATTGTAATAAATGCCCCATTAAATGAAAGGAACTATTCGGTATTGATTAAGGAGTTCCCGGAAGTAAGGAATGTTTGTGTTAAAAGTTCCCGAAAAAGGAACGCGTTCCTTTGTAAAAGTTCCTACCCAACACTGCTTAGAACACGCAACTGATGTTACAGCCGATATAGAACAATGATACAATGAATTGAAATTAACAACCAACTACAAAATGACAAAGTTATATCATTGCAAAATATAATGAAGAGCCGCTAGTGTAAGAATAGTAATTGCTTACCGTTTAAATTTATTGTTACAATAACAGCTTTGTGATATTTTTTTTAACGACCCTACAGCATTTCCAAATTATCTCCTTACTATTTTATATTGGCATTTTTGTGACAGCAAATTGTTTTTGAGAGTATATTATAGTCCCCACAATCGCGTGAGAATTAACTCAAAAACTAAAGCTACACACACAGTGTCACAACAAAGACTTTATGTATTTACGAAACCCTTTCTGCGTAGTAACGGATACGTGGGGGGGGGGGGGGGGAAATCGCCCCCTCCACAGAGGCGTAGAGGTGACCCAAGCCTACCCCGCAAGGGGGGGGGGGGGGGGGGCTACCGGGTGAGCTGAGTTCATGAGACAAAATATGACTATCAATATTCGCGTGTGGAGGAAAAAATCGAAATTATTTCTAAAAATTATTCCTAACACTGTGAACGAGTTGACGAGTGCTACTGATGACAAATTATTCAAATCAGTCAAATCATTCCTATCATTGTACAAAGACGATATGACCGACGATTTTCCGTCGCAGATGGAGTGTTATTAGAAACCAATTAACAACGCTAAGTGATCCTAATTTGATTTTAGAAGTATCGGGACTTGTACCTTTTATAACTTCGAATATCCCCTACGTCGTCAATGCCTACCTACTATTTTTAACTTTGTCACTCTCACAACAGCTGTACGTTCATTTTCCAAGTTAAAACTAATAAAAAATTGTCTTAGAAGCAGCATTGTCACAAGAACGTTAGAAGGGACTTTCCATTTTAAGCATTGAATGCGAGCAAGCTCGAAAACTCGCAACGGATGCAATACTCCACGAATTCGCCAGGAAAAACACCACGAGGAATAATCGTTTCTTATAATGTAAGAAGAAAGAAACCAAAATAATGCATTTTTAAAAAGCAATGTCATTTTTGTGACTTTTTGCAATTTGTCACGAGGTATTTTTGGGGGAGGGGCCCACACATTAAACTTGCGGGGGGGGGGGGGACTGGGACTTTGCGCCACGCCACTGTCCCTCCATGATTCTTCTACCAAAGGTCGATAATCATTAAACCATCTATATAACTGATACAAAAGGGTTAATACCTTATCGCTCCGTCCCCCCCCCCCCGCCACATCGTCAAATTCATAATGGTTTTAGGTTAGTACCAGTACTAACATCAACACTCAGAATTCCGTTTGAATTAATATTTAATAATCTATAGTCTGTAAGGTTTGGACTGGATGCATGCGGGCGGGGTGGAAGGACGGGGGCGGTGGAGTGGAATGGCGTTATGTGGGAGGGGGGTATTGATGGATTAATGTATTATTTCATAGTAGTAACTATGATTATCTGTCGATTCATCAAGGGCACAATGCATTTGGAAGCACATTGTTCGTAGTGTACAAACACACTTTAATTTTCCTTGGGTGAATGCAAACATCGTTTATATCAGATAACTTGTTGCACATACTAAAGAATGCGAAATATTTGTAGGCACTGTAGTACAATAAGCACACACTAGTCTCAAACGATTTGTGTATAACACAGCTTACCGTTGTTAAAATGTATAAAAATATATCTAGAGTTACAATACAAGTGGATTGATTGACTACACGACAATACGGTTTCACAAATTGCTATTTATTTGAGTAAATTCCGCCTAAATATGTACTATTTGAATCGTTATATCTTAGTGTACCAGTAGAAGGTCTTAATTTCGTTTGAGCACAGTAGTGCGTTATCTGTGTTATTGACTGCAATCTGCGGCTGAATAAAAAGTAGATAGCCAGAGTTGGGTTACGGAACAATGCCCATACTCACATAAGCTCACATTTTGAACGGTATTAATTTAAGGTATTAATCCATTAAGATTTTCTAATCATAAAAAATTGTTGTTTTACTTTTTCTAGTATGTCTCTATGATGGTTTTGAACTTCAAATTATTGCTACATATATAGTGCGCGGTTTTGTTATGCATCTATGGGTGTTGTACACACAGTCACGCATATCTTAATGTTATACAGATTAAATTACAAAAATTCAACATCTACTGGAAATTAACAGGTCTCTAACTATTCACATTTTGCAACACTAGAACTCCAAGCATGAATGAAATATAATTTTGGGGATGTTGTAGTGGTCAGGGTACCTGCTCGCCAAGTGGGAAACCTGGGTTTATTTTCCAGTCGGGGTCGGTTTACTTTCTGTCTGGGTTTCACTCAAATTGTTCAATCCAGCAGTTTTTTTTAAAGGGATATTTATCTTAAATGGATATAACTTTCAATAATGCTACTCCGTTACAACACAGTGGTTCCATATTGAATGACAATCAAATTAAAGAGCCGATAAATCAATTAAAATAACCAACAAATTCCCTACATTGTGCATTTAATTAGTTTAAGTGGTTCCTTCCCAGTGGTGACTGGTGCTCACAAACAGAGCAGTAGTGCACATTTGTAT
This sequence comes from Isoperla grammatica, assembly GCA_945910005.1. Taxonomy (NCBI): domain Eukaryota; kingdom Metazoa; phylum Arthropoda; class Insecta; order Plecoptera; family Perlodidae; genus Isoperla; species Isoperla grammatica. Next base: position 54,774,312 of record OX246740.1, read on the forward strand.
TCGTCCCATTTCCTCATCTGTCTCAGTTACGCACATTTATTCCACCAAGTTTATCTTCCCATTCAAACCGTCATTCTTTGCGATTTAAACGCATGGGCGCCGCTGAGGGCACGGCGAGGGGGCTGGGGGAGGGGGGCATCTAAAATGCCAACGGTAAGGCTTATAATACAATTTATAATATTTTTAATCCAGCGAGTATTTTAGTCATTACAAAATTATGGAGATTATTTACCAACGCATTATTTACTAACACATCAATTACATGACACCAAACAATATCGTTTCAAAGTTGCGACCTTTCCCAACAATGTGGTGGCCCTGCACCCACCCAAAAACATGCGTATTAAAAACGAAATTGATTTGCTACCAAAACTTGCCCACAATTTCAAACCCACGGCCACTAGAAATCCCCATAGGATACGGAAGCTAAAACGTTACGTTTCGCCACACTAAAGCTGACGATCCGACGCTACACAACAATTAATAAATACACCGGTTTTAAGCGCTCTCTCCTGCAAGTGGTCAAAATAATGCAGAATTTTTTGCTTGAAACTGACATTTCAATAAATTAAACTTTATGTTGAAGGTTACTGACGATAACCGAAAACAGTCTTTATTGGCTTGCAACAGTAAATTCAATGCGTCCGCTGAAACTCCCAATGTGTGGGGTTTCAAAAATCATAATTATATAAGAAATATTTTGTACAAAACAAACCAACAGCAACAACAACAACAATTGTATTAACAATTGTACATTTCATTAATATTTCTTATTTCCAATAATGAGTCGAGGGTCACTGTCCCACTGACAAGACACTCGCGGGCCAGGGGTTGGACACCACTGCATAGATGACACGGTAATTTTGGATATGAACCCCCTCTATCTATTAAGTGTTTATATATTGCCTACGTTTTTATCATAACATTTTTGTTCTTGATCATAATGTCAAAAGAACTTGAACCTAATCGGGGTGGACGTGTATACCACTTTTTTCGTGATTGCTTTGCCTCCCCCCTCCCCCCCCCCCCCTCAAATGCATACCATCTAATTCGCGCTGAACCGGTAGACCAAGTTGAACTGAAAGAGATGGCTCAGTAATAGTACACGAGGCTCTTATTCCGGAGGACGCCGTTTCGACACCCGCTACTCTGACCTACCCTACCCGCAATTCTGACTGAAGGGTTTTTCCGACGTTTTCCTCAGACACTAGGCGAATGCTTGGATTGAATCGTATACTAACAGACATCGGACCACGTATTCTCCCCAACCATTTCAAATACCACAATACCTTTAGTTATGGTCACCTGAAGACGGACATTAATTTTTCCTGGGCAGGTTCTAATATACAGTGTTGAAAAGTAACAATATGTCCATTCGAAAAAATAAATTTGTTTGCCAGCTAGTAGGCCTATGATGATCGTTTGCTGCATATTTATAAAAAAACAAACTAAATAGCCGGTGAAAGATTGTTTACGCGCGTAATATGCGTTTTGTAGTGTCATTATTCGGTTGTTTTGGTGAAAGTCCTCACACTCTGTATATATTGTCATATTAGAATACACACGATCATGATTCAGATCAGTTGCCTGGAGACAGTGCGAGTGTTTATCGCAGTGCCATGTTGCAAGCTCTTGCAACGCGGCAACGCTGTGGGTATCGCTTGTCTCGTTGTCGTCTTTGAGAGCAAGAACGTTTGATGGCATTCGCGAGTGAATGTTTGATATGGGGACCTCTTCACACAGAATAGGTACTCTGTAAGCATCTGGGAGTGGGGGCTTATTTACACTGGGCAATATTAATGGAATGCAAACATATATTGTTTATTTAAAAAAAGCCAGGTGATCCTACACGAAACGACAAATAGTGTATTTATTTATTTATTTTAATTTATTTTTAAATAACTCTTTATATTATGTGTGTGTTTAGGTAATAATTTAGACGGTATAAGCACAAAAAATGTGTATCAATACCAGGGCTTAATTTTTAATTGAATACGAACCTGAACGCATATTTTGTTCGTCAAATATAATTTGGCACCAACCCCGCCCACATTTATACATTGTGAACACAGATAATATAATATGTAATTATGAATTAGTTATCTGTTTAGTGTCGGTGGTCAGTCAGAAGGTTATTGCGTTGTATTTGGGTCTGGCTACCTAGGGGTAATTCATAAACTTGAATAACTTGCATTCATACCAACAAATAAAAAAATATATTTGTGAAATTTTCAGAGATACGAATTAATTCACGAGTTTTTAAGGAGTAACCTACGTTACGAAATAATACCGGAACGCACATTCTGGTTTCGGAAAAGGAATCGGAACTGCGTTCCGGTGCGTTCCGGCTCAAACTAACCCCTGATCAATACCCAAAGCGTCTCGACAGTCCGAATTATTAAACCTTGCGCTAGGATGTACTGGCTGAAAGCTTGAGAGTATGAGGTATGAGGCTCTCATGAATCTCCTGATTACGCTACCAGGCAGGGTGGGTGGGTATAAGCTAGGCTGATATGATCCCACCCCACACAAATATTTGCCGTAGGGGATTTAGCTTTTCTGCACCCCCGAAGTCGCCGCCCTGTGCCAATACACTAAAATCACCGTGCCGACAATAATTTGGTGGATTTTGTTGGCGAAATATCATTTGAGATCAGTTTCTTCTTGACTGCTAACTAACTCCCACAGTACCAAAGACATGCGTCTTACCTTATCGGCCTGTACGCTTCTTCATGTATGTCCACGCTTACAATCTACACTACACAACTAATACAACTCACGACACACACTACACAGTTCACTAACACAAGAAATAGGCCTATAATGTAATTATTCGATAGATATCACTGGAAGTACGGAGAGCAAGCACGACCTTTGTGATAGACTGCTAAAACACGACTAATGGACAAAGAACGCGGAATTCCGACTGACGCCACCCCAGTCCCCAGAATCTGCTAAAAATTTACCTCTGTGTGTATGCCCGCACGTGGCAAGCAATAAGCACACTGTCGCGTCAAGGTCACGTTATATTTACACTTTGGAGCGATGAGAAACCTTTCTGCGTCTACTTTCGAGGAATAATGTAACAAATAATTCATTTTTAAAAAGCCGTGTAATTTTTATGACTTTTTGTAATTTGTCACAGAGTGTTATTTTGGGGGGAGTGTGAGGGGGGGGGGGAACGGGGACTGCTCTACGCCACTTCCCATCCATGATTGTCCTACCAAAGGTCCATAATCATTAAACCATCTACGTCACTGATACATAAGGGTTAATAGCGGATCGTGCCCCCCATCCCCCACCCCCCGCAACAACTCAAAATGTATAATGGTTTTAGTTTAGTACCTACAAACATCAACACTTGAAATTTCTTTTGAATGAATATTAAATTAATCTTGTCATTTTCCGGGAACTTGCGCAGTGAATTTCACAGAATTTTTCTTTCGCCTGTGGCTGTTTCCCCTGTCCCATTATTTACATCATCAACACAAGCATCCTACCTCCCAGAAAATACTGAAGTCTAGATCCGCCACTGTTTCTGCTTCTACTTTTTGTATTTTTGTGACATCAAAAAAAATACTGGTAGTACAAGTACATTAATATTTTTAAACATATTTAATACAACTCTTATTTTCCGAGCACAAAGTAAAGAAATAGCAGACTTCTAAAACTTACAGGAAATAAGACAGCCGTCCGCCTATACATTGCACGAATAATATAGGTGTGTGTTTTTATTGTTCGTGTAGACTGTAGAGTGGATATAGAGTGTAAAAATTCATAACATGCAAATATTATAGCAGATAGTACACATCTGTTAGACTGTTATCGGGCTACATCACAACAGCAAATAACAACCAATCATATAAGAAAGTGGTGTGATTATTTTTCGAACACACTCGGTGGGGACCCCCCCCCCACCCCTCTCCACCACCTTGTTACCATGGTGTAACATTGTAAGTTTTCGAAAGAATTTCCCACAAAACTTTACACCTTCAATCCACATCGAGGCTTGTAGATGATCCAAATTTTAACTTGATTGGACTTTCCGTTCGACTGCTATCGCGAGACATATATATATATATATATATATATAAAAACAATCACACACAACCAGTGCCATTAAAGTGTAATGAAAACGCTCGCTTCGCTCGCTTAATAACCACACAATTTCCTCATCCTATCAACAAATTAGAAATTTTCTGCATCAAATTTAAGTGATGACGTGAAAATCATAATTGCTTGCATTTGGTTGCCGCAAACGGCAAATTGCAATTATTATCAAATGTTTTATCATGCGGAATAACAATGTTTCGGTGAAGCCAGGCGCAACATCAAAAACTCGTAGATGTTTTGTGTTTTTAGCAAAGGTATAACCTAGAAATCAAGTGCAGTTTTCTAATGCCCACTTTCTTAACTCCTTAACCTTTAAAATTAACTAATTAAGTCCCTTTCCCCAAAGGATACGACGTTACGAATGAATCCTCGCCGGTTTAGTGTAAATAATCAATTTTCATTTTCCCTATTAACATTTACATCAAATAATATTTTTTGTAGCATGGTATCTGAAAAATGTAAACCATTTGTCTCAAAGGGTGGATCGATGTGACTAGAGGTAATTAAACGATAGAAGGGGGTAATTCAATCTATTATTATTAAAGCCAGATATGATAAAAAGATCTTTTTAGAAATTGCATTGTTTCTTACTCTAAACAGAGCATAAACGTTTGATAAAATAACAGCTATCTAGAAATGTGTTGGAAATTGTTCACTATATTGTTCATATAAATATGGTGGAAGAATATATGGATATGGTAGAAGAATTGTGTTAGGGGGGAAGGTCATTCGATAAAATCAATCAAAAGATTCTCTATTTAATTGATTGAGGAAAACCTTAGTTAAACATTCAGTCCAGACTACCGAACCAGTGAATAAGTGAATAGCTTCCAAAATAATTACAATAAACATCCATCAGCTTAAAAAATCAAAATTTGTTGTTTGATAATTTTTTGGAGTTCCGACATGGCTTTTGTGAATCATTTTTACAGAAGTATCATGAGACTGTCTAGAACATTTTCTGAAATTATCCACTTGTTATCTTTCCGACGCTACTTTAGTGCTCCAGAAGCCTATTTATGCCTCGGTTATGTGATCCTGAAGCAATAAAGCATGATCATCATGACAATTTAGATTTATACTATACAAAAATTCATAAATATTATATTTAAAGTCAAACTGGCCCTTTACCTCTTAACATCCTCCCATTATCTTCATAATTCACCCATTCATTGTCTCGATTAGCCTCGTTGCAAAAATATGATATGTTAAGCCCAAATATCAATCAACCAATCAATCAGTAGGATACCCCAATTATGGCGGAGTGCACTGATTCTATAAATGTGACTGCGCTACCCTTATTGCCAGCTGAAAATAAATATAGTCAATGGGATTGATGAACGAATGGAATAGAAAATAGAATTGAATTTTGTAAGTGTGTAAGTTGTAAGTTTTTAAGATTAAAACATCACTTATTTGTACTTATAACTAGAGGCAGAGCAAAATGGTGATAACGAAAAACGCGAAATTTGTATTTTTCATAACAAACAAAATTCGGATTTTTGTAACACCATTTCTCATCATCTTTACTTATAACGCCCAACTGGCTTAATGACGCCTTAATAAGGACCTTTAATAAATTACTCAATCAAGCAACCAATCAGTCAAGCAACCAATCAGTCAATCAACCAATCCATCAATCAATCTCTTTCAACTAACTACTGCTTACTTTTAACCTTTTGTATCGTCCGAGTGTGTATGTGTGAAAAGTCCCCGTATAGAGAGTTAGTGTGTAATACACACGGTATTTAGAAACTGACTCGAGCTAGCCAAGTCGGAGTTCAATTATCCTTTTAAATGCATTGCAACGTTGCGAAAGAAATGTCTCAACACTGTTTCTAAAAATAGCACAGCGATACGATTTAAGTCCCCAGAATATCGAGTAATGGTGATTTTTCACACAATGCACACACGTACCTCGAGCTTAGAGACAACATTTCAAGCAACGCATTGGGTGTGACCTTGAGTAACCTTGCCGACAAACCGACAGAAAGTTCTAGGGCTGCCCAACGATATCGATAATTCGATACAATATCGATAATAGATAAATAATTCGATATCGATACAGAATTAATATATCGTACAAATCGCGATATCGAACTTGTGCCTAATAAGCTAATTGATACAAAAAACCGATCAACTATCACGTCACGCCAACCACACCATCGCTGTTTTGTGTGGATATTTTACAATTTGAATAGTACAACAAACAAATTGACACACATAGTAAGACATTTTAAAGTTAAAATATTTCTTTACGTAATATTGTTTAAAGAATGACCTCTAGCTGGCCTGTAAATCCTAAAAACAGACGAGAAAAGTTTCGATGTGGCGATATCGCCGATATCGATACGTCACTTGAAAACTTCGATATCGCGACGCGATATCGATATTTCTTCCCGCGATATCGATATGATTTTTTTTATCGTTGGGCAGCCCTAGAAAGTTCTACTCGGTCGCGAACTACGTTTGAAACACCTCTAATAACAGATGGACTATGTGAAATAAAATGCAACTAGCTGTTTACTTTTAAATAAAACAATTATTTTATAAAATTACCACATAACAATTTCTGTACTAAAACAATTGCGTCTTTGAGGTGTCAATTACAAACAAACAAACCAAGACTAGACTACAGGTATCGATTTCTCACATTCAGAGAATTAACTTAGGCATGTAGTTTGAATAATATCTATATTTAATGTACCACAACCAATATGGACGTACAAGTACATACATCGGGCGTCGATGGAGCGACTGTCTGATGCAATATTACGTTAACTAAAATTTCTCAATTCCAAACCTGTTTATTTTCATTGTAGTACAACGGTTCGTCCGACGTATAAACGGTTTTACATTCGTTATTCTCACACCATCGCCGATGTAATTGCAGTTACATAAAATGATTTTCATCGAAATCGCTGGGACGTTACGATGCTAGGGGTCGAGGCGTCGTTTTTGGTGTTGCGAAAACTAAATACACCTAGTAATGTACTTAATTGGGAATGGTTTTGTTTGAAACATTTTTCTTTAAACCTCTCGGTACGTTCGTTAACGGGTTGCTAGAATTTCTCAATTCCAAACCTGTTCATTTTCATTATAGTGCAACGGTAAGTCCGATTCAAAAACGGTTTTCACATTCGTTATCTACCTACAACCGTCGATGTAATTGTAGTAAAAAGAATGATTTCCGATAGAAATCGCCGGGACGCCACGACGCTAGGGGTCGAGGCGTCGTTTTTGGCGTTGTACAAACTAAATACACTTGGTAAGGTTTTAAATTTGGAATGGTTTTGTTTGAAACATTTTGATCTCACCTTCTTGGTACGCCCGTCAACGAGCAGATAATGTATTCATTTTAACAATTAATTGTATAAAAATTATTATTGCTAGAGAGAAAATGAAAACATGTCTGCCACCGAATTCACTCACTCTGTACGATTTTGCAAAATCAGTCCGATCCGTGCTTCCAATCGGGAGATACAGCCGTATGTATTGGAATGATATTGTCATAAGAAGCTATTCAACCTATTACTTGCCTACCCCGACCCTTGAGCTGTGTTTTCAAACCAAAATATTATTCTCGTCTGAGGAAATGTACGTATATAAAATCGATCATAACTCGACCAGTTATTCATCCAGAGTTAAACGAAAGGTCGCAATCGATTTAAATTTGTAAGGGCTATTGGATCCACACATGCAACGAAAGCGAGCGTGACGCGTCCAGCCACACCGACTCCTAATTGGTCAAACATATTATGGGCTCTATCACAATAAGATTTAGAGTTAGAGATTGGAATCTTGTTACATTCGATTTAGAATAACGAATTCTATTTCGCTAAAAATTTGCACGCGTTTAATTGGATGAGACAAAGGGAAATGCTTGCTGAAAGAATGTAAATTTTAAACAAATAGACATTAGTTAAAATCGATCATAACTCAGACAGTTATTCATCGGGAGTTAAACGGAAATTTGCAATCGATTTGTAATTGTAAGAGCTATTGGATCCGTATAAACACCGAGAGTGAGCCTGGCGCGTTCAACCATACAGACTCCTAATTGGTCGAACATATTATGGGCGCTATCTCAACGAGTGTTAGAGATACATTGTTAAAACTGGCTTCATTGGATTTACAACAACGAATTCTATTTAGACAACAATAAAGCGTGTCAATGGTGTGAGACAAAGAAAAATACTTACCGAAAAATGTTAATTTCGAAACTAATAGATATTCGATTAAATCGATCATAACTCAGCCAGTTATTCATCGGGAGTTAAACGAAAATTCGCAATCGATTTGTAATTGTAAGGGCTATTGGATCCGTACATACAACAAGAGCGAGTGCGACGCGTTCAACCACACTGACTCCTTATTGGTCGACCATATTATAGACTCTATCTCAAGGAGTTTGAGAACTAAAGATTGGAACCTTCTTTCATTCGCTTTAGAATAACGAATTCTATTTCGAAAAAAATTTGCACGCGTTTCAATGGGGTGCGACAAAGGAAAATAATTACCGAAATAATGTAAATCTTTAACAATAGACATTCGATTTAATCGACCAATACTCAACCAGTTATTCCTCGGAATTCATCGAAGAAGGTCGCAATCGATTTGTATTTGTATGGGCTATTGGATCCGCACATGCAACGAAAGCGAGCCTGACGCGTTCAGCCACACTGACTCCCAATTGGTCGACCATTTTATGGGCGCTATCTCAATGAGTTTTTAGGGTTAAAGTTCTTTTCATCAGTAGAAAAAATAAAGAATACGTTAATTTTTTAACTAGTGAAAAGCCATTGTGTTTGGTGGCTAAAAATGATATGGCAGGTCATCATGATTAGTAAGTAAGATTTGAATCTCTGATCGAAGGTACTTACGATCAGAGGGTATAGCTTGAATTACCTCGAATATACCGTGTGTATAACTCGATTTCAGTTCTAAGCATAAACCCATGCGAATGAAGGAAGTAACAAATATTTTTCAATGCCAATATTTCACTGAGGCAAGTATCGTCGATTTTAAAGATGACTGTTACCTTACTACATTGAACAATATTCGTGAGAAACATAATTACTGAGTAAAAGCGTGCCAAATTCATGCTGCAAGAAGAGGGGGTGCTTTGGCTGGCAGTGCTGGTGCGCAAATGGCACGACAATCAACTGTTTGTTTTGTGTTGTTGACAGGTGTTGTTTGTCTGTCACAATGAGTGACAGATCATGTTTTCTACCTTTATAAGCGTTTAGGATGGCTTGCTTCGAGCTATTTAACATGGGTTCTGGCTAGCCTTCTTGTTCTGCTAAAAACAATCGGAAGTAAGCGTGTTTTTTTTGTAAGGCCAGTAAATCTTATTCTCTGTGGGCCTATTTTCTCACATATTAAAGAATCTGTAATTATGAAAACTATATGAATTGCATAAACTTTTTAAAATGTATAGAAATAAACATTAAAATGTACTATATTTATTTACTCGGGTTTGAAAACAGGTACAAAAGATCGAACAAATTTAGAAATTGGTATTTTCTGTGACAACAACCCTGATTTTTTTCTGTTCAGCTCACATTAAATATGTGGAAGAAAACGGGATTTTACAAGATCTGTGCGTGCCGCGATGTTCATTTTCGCGTGTTTTTTAGTTTTTGTAGATTGTCGGGCTAAGGCTGGAACAGTCCTGTCTTTGTTTTCGCTACTCGATCGAGGCACGCGACAATTCTACTCCGATTACGAGTGAGGGAAGAGGGAAGTGATTCGTCTATCTCCGTCTTTCTCTGTCAGTGTGTGTTTCGTTTCAACGAGATCACCGGTGCATATTAGAGATGTGTGATATTAGGACGTATCTTTGGTTTGGACCTACTTCAATACTATCATGAAACGTGTGTTGTGAAAATTGAAAAAAAATGTGATCACCGGCGCTCTAGCAAGAAAGAGGTGGCTCAGGGGTAAGACGCAGGACTCTTCTTCGGGAGGTCGCCGGTTCGATTCCGGCCACCGGCAGTCCTGACTGAAGGTTTTTTCCGAGGTTGTCCTCAGTCGTAAAGGCGAATTTGCTGGGATTGAGTCCTACTATTAGCCCTCTCACATTCCTTCCCAGCTATCCAAACACCCTAATAGCCTAATTGAGTCAGCTGAAGATGGGCACATCAGGTAACGCTGGTATGCACCCTATAACGGGTATTACTATGAAAAATTAATCGGTTAAGCGTTTTTTCATATTTCCATTTGTAACGTGTTTACAATTTACAAGTAAAAACTACGACGCGTATTATAATGTGTTTTCTCGTATGATTGAGCCATGTGTTATACATAATTTCATTGTTACGTGCTTGTAAGTACAAATTGCGAGACGCGTATTTTATAGTTGGTTGGGGCATGTGCTAAAGTTGTGCTTTTTTATGTAAATAAGTAATCATTATCGCTGATACCGTGTTTCGAACTATAAGAATTGCTTATTGTGTGGTGTGATTTTGCTATTGTTGTACCATGTTATACATTAGTAGCCATATTCATAATTCATTGTAACAAGCTGCGTAGGCATTATTCTTTTCATCATTGTTAGATTATGAATTAAGGTATATAGTCCAGCATCAAATGGAATCCTGTGCAATTTCGAGGAAAGAGTATAGCACCATATACCAATGTGTTCACGAGGTCTCATAGCATTTAGCGCACTTTGGTGCCAGGGCGATATCCGCGACTGGGGGCGGGGGCGGCGCCCCCAATTTTGACTACACATTGCATTGAATATTGCTCAATTACGGCCAAACGGGTGGTCTGACAGCGAAAATGATCACAATTAAATATATTAGTATGCAATAGACAAATATTTTAATGTATTAATTATTCATGTACGGTACATAGTGCTAAAGTTATCGGCAATTAAGTATAAAACTAATATATTCTCAATATATAAAACCATGAAAAAACTATATATTTTCAAAATATTACAAACTTATTCATACACGTATTAATTTTCCGAGTGTTGTTTTGTCGGTGAATTTTTTTAATAATTTTATCTTTAAGCAATTGGTATTAGTGAAGTATTAAAGACGAGAATGCGTCACGGCTTTGGTGCGCCCGCTAAACGCAAGTGTAATGTATCGAAGTATTGGCAATCATAATATTGTACTATTTCGAAAGAAAACTACAGTACTCTCTTGTTTTTAGTTGTAGGATAATAATTTGGAATGTGCTAAGCTCCAGTAATAGGCATTTACAAGTTATACATCAAAAACAAAATGGCTGACCCTCAAGAGGTTTTTCCTATTTCCCGTCGAGCTACAGGCCCATCAGCCTTCTCTCGGTCATCTCCAAGGTCTTCGAGCGCCTTCTCCTGACTCGAATCCAAGCACACGTCGCCGCCGGGCGCCTCCTTCCCGACGAACAGTTTGGGTTTCGTGCTGGCCACTCTACGGTCCATCAACTCACCAGGATCGTGTCCCACATCACCGATGGATGGAACTGTGGCAAATGCACCGCCGGCGTGTTCCTCGACGTATCGAAGGCGTTCGATCGCGTGTGGCACGAGGGTCTCCTGCGGAAACTCATCACACTTGACTTTCCGCCCTACCTCATCCACCTTCTACGTTCCTACATCTCTGGTCGCTCCTTCTATGTCTCCAAGGGCGCTGCTACCTCCTCTCTCCGTCCGGTTGCCGCGGGCGTCCCGCAAGGATCAGTCCTCAGCCCCATCCTCTTTAATCTATACACGCACGACTTGCCACCTGCACCGGTACATGTCGTGGCGGCCATGTTTGCAGACGACTTTGTGGCGCTCTCCACCTCCCGGACTGCGCGCGGGGCGGTCATGTTCGGGCAGCGCTACCTGAATTCTGTGTCGACCTGGTACGCCCGCTGGCGGATGGGGTTGAATGCGGCGAAGACCTCAGCTACACTCTTCACCTGGTCGCGAGGCCAGGATCCCCCTCCGTTCCGCCTCCAGGGGAGAAACGTAGAGTGGGCCTCATCCAACAAATGCCTGGGGCTTACAATGGACAAGCGTCTCACCTGGGGGCCGCACGTCAATGCTGTTGCTGCCGCAGCGACCGGCAAGCTGTCCTCGCTCTATCCCTTGCTGCGGGCTCGGTCGATGTCCATCGACCAGAAACTGCGGCTCTACACAGCAGTCATCCGGCCGACCTTCACCTATGCCTCCCCTGTGTGGTCCAGCTGTGCCGCTGCCCATCTCACCAAGCTGCAGACCATCCAGAACAAGGTGTTGCGCATCGCTACTGACCTCCCGCGAGCCACGCGAATGTCGGACCTCCACAAGGACCTGAGCGTCCCCTTCCTAGCGGACTACCTCCGTTCCAGTGCGCGCGCGTTCTACGCATCGTTGCGGGACGCCGGCAATCCCCTGATTCGTCGCTTGGCGGACGTTGCTCTCCGGCCGGCGGACCGTTTTAAACGCCCTTTTGCGTCCCTGGGCGACGCGTTTCTACCGCCTCCCAAGAGAGCCCGGAACCGGGTCCGCGTGTATCGTCGTCGCGGTGCTGTCGACCCCAGGACGGCCCAGTGACTCCCCGTGGCGCGTTGGGCGTCCCGCCCGCACCCCCAGTGCGACCATCGTGTGTGCCGTGTACCTCGTGTGCGCCGCGGCCCTAGCTTTGGCTGGGGCCTCTCTTGGCTGAGGTAGCATACCTCCCCCTTCATCGCGGACCTGTCCCCGCCCACCTGCCGCACCGCGCGTGCTGCCCATCGTCCCCCTTTCCTGCACTTATCCACCCGGAGCCGGATTATTAGTGCTCGCACTAGGCACCGGCTTGGTACGGGAGGCTCACTGCTGTGAGTCCCCATAAGACGCCACAACAATCCTATTTATCTTAACAACCGTACGTGTTATGGAAAGACGTATGACAACAAAAATTATTCCTAATAAAATTCTACACAAACGTAATACTTAAGTATTTTTATAGGAAGTACTACTTACGTACAAATTTAATTTTTGTACATGCATCTGAACTCAAATGTACAAACCTTGGCTCCCGTTCGCTTCTTGATAAAGCAACTTTGACCTAAAGAAGTGGTCTCAATCTCTTCCTTTAAGCTTATAAAATAATACTTTCGATGGTGCCAAGCTCCAATAATAGGCGTTTACAAGTTGCATGTAAAAAACAAAATGGCTGCCACGACAGGTGGTTTTGGCAATTTATCTTCATAATCGCACTATTTATGACAAAAGCTAACACGACAAAAAATATTCCTTGTAAAATTCTACATAACATTCATATTCAGGTATTTTAATATGACATACCATCTACGTACAAATTCAAATTTGTGTGTTAATCTGTACAAAAATGTACGAGTATTGGCTCCCCTGGGCTACTAGATGAAGCAAGTATGGACCATGTGAGTAAGCTCAATCTCTTCATTTTAACTTATAGAATAATAATTTTGATGGTGCCAAACTCAAATATTTGGCGTTTAAGAGATACACGCAAAAAACAAAATGCCCGCCAATAGAGTGTATTCAGATGTACATCCGTCGGTTGTTTTATGAAGAAAGTATAAGAGTGACCTCAATCTCTTCTTTTCAGCTTATAAAATAATAATTGTGATGGTGTCTACCTCAAATATTAGGCATTATTGAGTTACACGTAAAATACAAAATGGCCAACACTTTATGTAGTTTTTTCAATTTACCGTATAACCGTACGTTTTATGACAAAATCTAATATGACAAAAATAGTTCCTCGCAAAATTTTACACACATAAAATATTTACATATTTTTATAGGACTTACTATTACCATAAAAATTAAAATTTCTCAATGTTAATTAGTACTAAAATTTATTTTTTTTGTTTACGTGTTTCTCTTGAACGCCAAATATTTGAGTTTGGCACCATCTAAGTTATCATTCTATAAGTTGTAAGGAAGAGATTGAGCCCACTCCCATAGTCCATACTTGCTTCATCAAGGTGTTCAAGGGAGCCAATGCTTGTACATTTTAGTACAGATTAACATACACAAATTCTGGGCCCGGGGAAGAATAGGCCCAGAGTGACTCTGCTAGTCGTAAGAGGCGACAAAAGGAGACCCTGCCCCCCCCCCCCCCCCACTGTCCCACTGAAGATTTCTCCTCCCACATGGCCCTGCCCCTCCCTTGCTGGACTCCCGTATAACGAACCACGCGACGTACAATGGATCTGATTCGGATCTGGCTTTATTCTTCATCATCATCTTTCTCATCTTCATTATCACCCGCTCATCGTCTCGATTGGCCATAGTTGCGAAAATATGAGACGTTAAGCCCCATTAATCAATCATCATGAAATTTGTACGTAAATGGTACGTCATATAAAAATACCTGTATATGAATGTTATGAAGAATTTTACAATGAATATTTTTTGTCATGTTAGATTTTGTCATAAATAGTGCGGTTATGAAGATAAATTGCCAAAACCACCTGTCGTGGCAGCCATTTTGTTTTTTACATGCAACTTGTAAACGCCTATCATTGGAGCTTGGCACCATCAAAATTATTATGTTATAGGCTTAAAGGAAGAGATTGAGACTACTCCCTAAGGTCACAGGTTTTTCATCAAGAAGCGAACGTGAGCCAAGTTTTGTACATTTGAGTATAGATGCACATACACAAATTAAATTTGTACGTACGTAGTACTTCCTATAAAAATACTTAAGTATTGCGTTTGTGTAGAATTTGATTGGAAATAATTTTTGTCATTATACGTTTTGCCCTTAAATCTACGGTTGTAAAGATAAATAGGAAAAACATCTTGAGAGTCAGCCATTTTGCTTTTTATGTATAACTTGTAAATGCCTATTACTGGAGCTTGGCACCAACCAAATTATTATTCTACAACTCAAACGAAGAGAGAACTATACTTTTCTTTCGAAATAGTACAATATTATGATTGTCAAAATTGTATACGTGTGTAAATATGTTTGTAATAGTTTGAAAATATATAGTTTTTCCATGGTTTTATATATTGAGAATATCTTAATGTTATACTTAATTGCCGATAACTTTAGCACTATGTACCGTACATGAATAATTCTTACATCACAATATTTGCCAATTGCCTACCAATATATTTTATTGTGATCATTTTTGCTGTCAGACCAACCGTTTGACCGTAATTGAGCAATATTCAATGCAATGTGTAGTCAAAATTGGAGGCGCCGCCCCCGCCCCCAGTCGCGGATATCGCTCTGGCACCAAAGTGCGCTAAATACTATGGGACCTCGTGAACACATTGGTATATGGTGCTGTACTCTTTCCTCGAAATTGCACAGAACTATGATTGTCGACACTTTGATGCTGGACTAATAGGTTGGAATTCATAGTCGGCCCCTACACCTAGGGGCGCCCATTGTTACCAAGGTAACAATTGTTTGCATGTTATTTCCCATAAACAAAACAAATCCATACCAACAATGGGTGCCCCTAGGTGTAGGGGCCGACTATGAATTCCAACCATAAGCCCCAACAATTTAAGGTGAAGGTATCTAGGTAACTTAACATTTTTAAATGAAGTTTTTTTGATGAAGGTTGATAAACATTGATATTTTATCTGCAAAAAGTGGGTTTAAAAAAATTACACTTTTATTTTTTACGTGTACCGATAGTTTTAAAAGTCTTTACGTTTATGTAATTCAACCTCTAGACCATATTTGTCAAGTACACGAAAATGTAGTATGCTATAGGTTGCTATCTGAGGAATGATGGAATACAATTTTGGAACACTAATATGTGACCAGTTTTTTTTAATGAATTTTTTTGTGTCCCGGTGAAAAGGCACTTGAGTATATGCTGTTTTTACTATTCCATAACTTAATTATGAAAAGAGTCACTTTCAAGAAATAAAGTGAATATCATGCGCTCGACCCTTATCTTCCCAAAATGCTTGCAGTCTCAAGCCTACGTAAAAAACCTTTCGAGTGTTGGTGATTTACGTACACGGATGTAAAGCGCACCAGTTTGCTCGTGTCGCAGTCCAGCCGTAACTACTTTACGGGTCTAGACAGGTAATTTGCGCAATGAAATTGTCTCCTTGTGTCCTAGCACCGCTCAACAGTAGATTAGAACGCAAATGTACAGATTAAATCCAAGTATTGGGGGGAAACATGACACCCAGTAAGCGGAGCGGCGCCTTGCCAGGCGTGACCTTGCTTTGACCAGACGAGCCAGCGCTCGACTGAAATCAGAACGAAGCGCGCGGAGGTCGGTCGGAGTTGCGGAAGTGGGGGGGAGGAGGGGTACACTTCATACGTCACACATACACATTTACAAGTAACTCCCAGCAAAAGTGTTTTTTTCAGGGGGGGTAGATTCACCTTAAGTGCCCACATTTCGGTTGGGTATTCATTTTTGGGTACTCACATGCATAACTTTGTAAACGTTACAACAAATTAACTCATACACACACACCCACGAGCGCAAGTCATAATATATCCTAGATCTATGTGTTCTCCGCCTCTAGCTAGAGCAGCTTACATTGAGACCGTAATCGATTTGTTGCACACTGACAAAGTTATCAATAAGCAGTAGTATAATTATTATTGTACCAGTGGCGTAAAGGAGACCCCCGCCGTCCCCGCGAAGCGGGGGCCCGCTGTGTAAGGGGGCCCGGCTCGCCTGACGTACAGATCTTGTTTTTTCGTCATAAAATTTCAAATTTGGTCGATTTGGACCTATTCTTCTCCAAGGCCATACGGGGGAGAAAGTTGGAGGAATGGGACAAATTTGAAGGAATATATTTAAATTGGCTTATGGGTGCAATTATTGTAAAACGTAAATTATTGTCTTCAGCTATAAATTATTTTCGATAACGCCTGTTACTGCATGAAAACCTCATAAAATTCGCCGTAAAACTAAATACTACGAAAATTCGCTCTAAGAGCTGGGGCATTGCCCCAGGTCCCGTGCGATGTCCACCAGTGAAGAGATCTTGGAATGTTACCGCACGCGGGGGTCAGAACCCCCTGACCCCTCGGTCAGGGGGTTCTTCTTTTCTCTCGTCTTATACGGTCAGCCCTGCCTATATTATGAGGACCTATAAACTATTGAATTAAAACCTGAATATATTGAATCTTCATATTCCCTAGGCCAAATACTACCTCGGGCCCAGACGGGGGAAAACTATCATATTATATCTTGTATGTCATTAACCGATTCTGAAACGTGTTTACAGGCCTATAAAACGTCATATATGAAGAAAAAAATTAGCCTTCGGTGAATTGACCTCCGCCGGCTGAGACTTTCGCCCCAGACCTCCTACATGCTTAGCATGTTCCACCCTCCACTCCTCCACTTTGAATTCCTCGATATGCCACTAGCCGTTATGCTATTTCTCACTATTCTGGCCAAAGTCCCCCACTGCAAATCAGATTCGTTACTTAGTGGGTAGACTCTAAATGTGAATTTATTTAATTATTTACCGAAAAATCATTTTCGGATTTTAAAATAATAAAAAAAAAACAAGCCTAATTGAGGAGGAGCACTGCTGCATTCCTCAAGACAGTTTTAACGCTTTCTCAGTATTATAGGCCAACTCAGTATAGAGTGTGAACTGTGAGCCGGCCAACCAGTTGAACACGGACGCCATAACTGAAACATTGGCTTGGAAGTCACAGGAATTCTCGTCACCGAGACTGCTTCTTGTGATATTACTAATTTTCAGATGACTGTGTGGGGGTATTAGAGCTTTCAAAGTTAATTTCGTTATGTAATCGATTTGGCTCATAATTAAACCCATATAGGGGGGCCCGAAATGATTCTTGCGGGGGGGCCCGGGCCATTTTCGTTACGCCACTGTATTGTACATTGGATTGGTAATAGGCCTACACTGTTAATTTTCTTTACAAATGCGTTGCAGTATATCACTACATTATTAATTTAGGCATTTTATGTTTTCATGATGTTATCAAGCAACTGGTAAGCAAACGAGAGCCTATGCCAAAATCAGTAAACATGCACATCTGTTTGTAAAATAATTAGTATTTTTCCGTAGGAATACCCCTTATAGGGTGCACACCAGCTCTACCTGATGTGCCCCTCTGCAGATGACTGAAGTTAGGTTATTAGGGTGTTTGGATAGTGAAAAGGATTGTCATAGGGCTAACAGTAGGACTCATTCCCAGCATTTGCTTTGACGACTGAGGGAAACCTCGGAAAAACCTCAGGACTGCCGGTAATCGAACCGGCGACATCCCGAATTAGAGTCTCGCGTTTTACCGCTGAGCCACCTCTATCGGTTGTCTCTAAAGGAATTTGGGGAACGTATCAGCATAATATTTAAAAATATAAATACAAATCTAACACAAGTATCATACGCAAACATTCTCTGAGACACACGAGATCGGGTTCTTGACATGCATATCACTTTTCACGTACATAATACTATGGAGTTCTTCACGTAATATTCCTCAACAACAAGCTCATTTAGCGGTCCGATGATGCGCTTGGGACGCAGGTCGTAGCATATCCCTTTAATTTTTAAGGAACGGAGGTTCGAATCCCGCAATAGAATGTGATTGGCATTGCTCTTCTCGAGCTCTTCATGCGTTTATAGCGTAATTAACAAAATATAACATCACTGGAAGTACTATTTCAAATCACATTATCTAGACAAATTAAAAACGATAACAAATTTTTCGTAGACGACTACCAGCCCATAGTAAATCAATGTTGCTACCTAATTGTTTTCATTTTCCATACAACATACAACATACCAAGCAACTAGATTCGAATGCGTGCCATGGCATGCACTGATAAAAATGATCTGTTAGATTACTTTTAAAAAAAACAAGGAAACTAGCATGCATATAAAACTTTGTTAAACATACCCTGTATTCTTTAGTAAATTTACAAAGCAAATGCCAGTTGAAAATACTAAGTACTTATTAGTAATAGTACTAAGTAATTAGTTGTATTATTACAAGCTATTCACATGTAATACATACAAAGAAAGTAGTAACATTACCAACAATTCACCTGTAAGAGATACAAAATATTTATATGTAATGGTACTTGCTACTCATATGTAATAGATACAAAAAAGTAGTAAAAAGTAGTAATAGCACTATCAATATTTAATATTAGACGCATACCCTTTCTTGGAAGGACTTAAGATTGAGCATACGACAGAAAAGCGTATCCTATTCAGTTATAAAAACTGATTTACAAAGCCTACAGGGTTGGTTTAGTCACTTTAAATTAAAGTCCCCCACTGCAAATCAGTTTACTTACTGAGTGGGTAGACTCTAAATGTGAATTTATTTTATTTTTTTATTTATTGTATATTATACATTTAATATATTAGTAATTGACTAAGGAAATAACTGTTGAAGATACATAATATTTATTTTTTATAATACTTAACTATTAATGTGTAACGGATACATATTTTCTTGGAATAATACTTCAAAATTTCTTACACGTTATAGAATAGATCGAATAATAATGACATAGGTATTAGATTAGATTATTATAAAAATAAAACAAATAAATAACAGCAATAATAATAATTATAATTATAATAATACTAATAGTATAATAATAATAATAATAATAATAATAATAATAATAAAAATAATATTAATAATAATAATAATAATAATAATTTTTTTTTTTTTTTTTTTTTTTTTTTTTTATCTGTACACCTTGTTCCAACATTGTCAGGTAAGGGGGTGTTGCCACCAAATACTAGGGCATTCAGGAATCAGCACCAGTCTGCCAGTCTTGATGCATCATCTTCTTCATCTCCTTCAGCTCCTAATCACCAATTGTTCTCCTCCCTCTCCTTTCGTCCAGCCAGCTCTCTCCATCTAGCTCTGTCCTCCCACCATCTCTCCAACTCAACCACCGTCCATTCTTCTCCTCTTGCTTCCACGTCCTGTATTATTTGGTCCAGCCATCTGTCCCGTGGTCTTCCTACTCTTCTCTTCTTATAAGTTTTCTCAAATGTCTGTCTTGGTATGCTCTTTTCATTCATTCTCTTAAGGTGGCCAAACCATTTTAATCTGTCTCTCCCCATTTTAAACATCAGACTCTCCACTCCTACCTTTTTTCTTATTTCACTGCTTCTGACTCTGTCCATTTTTGATATTCCAGCCATACTGCGGATAAATTTCATTTCGGCCGCTTGTATCTTACTATCTTCCTTCCAGCCTGTTGTCCACGTTACTGCCCCGTAGGTCAATATAGGGACATAATACAGCTTATATAATAGTTGTTTGCACGCAAGTGGAAAGTGTTCATCCCATAAGAGCTTTCTTATCTTCTGGTAGAAACCATCTGCTATTTTTATTCTTCTTTCTATTTCACTTCCTATCTTTGCTTTACTAGTCATTAAACTACCCAGGTATGGGAATTCTTCTTTCGCTTTAAGTTCTTCACCTCGTAATGTTATTATATCTCCCTTATTCTTCTTCCGCCTTTGTACCACTACTGACTCACTCTTTGTCTCACTCACTCGCATTCCATACTTATTTGTCTCCTTATCCCACATGTCAACCTTTTTTTGTACTTCTTCTTTTGTGTCCCCCCATGTCACAATGTCATCTGCATATATCAACGTTCTTGTATCTTGTTCTTTTTCCGGTTCCACTTTCCGAAGTATTTGGTCCATTATCACATTGAACATTATTGGTGACAAGACACTCCCTTGTCTAACACCAGTATTAATACTGAACCAATCTGTGTACCCACTGCTCGTTTGTACTCGACTTTCACATTTTGAGTACATACTTTGTATCCTTTCTATCAACCTCTCGCCCACTTGTTTTACCCTCAAACTCTCCCACACTCTTTCTCTTGGTAAGTGGTCATACGCTTAGCAATAATAATAATTATAATTATAATAATACTAATAGTATAATAATAATAATAATAATAATAATAATAATAATAATAATAATAATAATAATAATAATCATAATCATAATCATAATAATAAAAATAATAATAATAATAATAATAATAATAATAATAATAATAATAATTGGAGTAATGGACGAAGAAGACATATACAAATATCTAGGATTTGCGCAGGCTAAACGAATTGATCATAAACTGATGAAAAGTAAACTAATTTCTGCATACAAGAAACGAATAGGATCCATTTTAAAAACACAACTAAATGGTAAAAACAAGATCAAAGCAATCAACACTTATGCTATACCGGTACTTACATATTCATTTGAAATTATTAACTGGACACAGACAGAACTTCATGCCCTAGAAATTCTCACCCGCACAACATTCACCAAATACAGAAGTCATCACCCTAAGTCAGCAATAGAACGAGTGACTCTACCCAGAGAAAAAGGGGGAAGAGGCTTGATTGATTTAAACAATTTATATTATAAACAAATTGAAATTCTAAGAAAGTACTTTTATACAAAATGCCCACATTCACAACTTCATAGAGCTATAGTATCGGCAGACAAGTCGCTTTCTCCCCTCAATTTAAATGACGGAAATTTAAACTTGCTCCAAAAACTTAATTCTGACACAGCAAAAGAGATCAGAATATCAGAAAAGACGTTACATAGCAGACATTATAAAGAACTTCATAAGGATAGCGTCGATAGAGTAGCATCGAACAAATGGTTGACGTCCGGGGACATTTTCAGCGAAACAGAGGGATTTATGATCGCTATTCAAGATAAAGTAATCAAGACTAACAATTACAAAAAACACATACTGAAAGACGTCACAGTGGAAGATAAATGTAGAAAATGTAATATGAACGGCGAAACAATTGAACATATCGTATCTGGGTGCAAAATGCTTTGTGAAACAGATTATCTTCATAGGCATAACCAAGTT
>OX246740.1:54801220-54977949 GCA_945910005.1 Isoperla grammatica
GCAGAACGAAAGATAACAGCGGACTCGAGTTGTGGAGAGGGTAACACACACACAAGCCTGATAAGACCAAGCCCGTCTATTATTTTGTTCCCATAAATCACAATAAAAATTAGTATTTGATACAAATATAAGTGGATATACATTCGATAGATAGCCTACGAAGATTTCAGTCAGGATATTTTTTATAGTGGTAACATGTATTTACTGCCATACATTATTACGTGTATGTGTTGAATCTACGCACTGCTGTTGCGTCAAACTTGAATGGATTATGCAAATATTACAGGTACATTGGAGTGAATTACCAATTATAAAAGGTTTTGATATTATTATTATTATTATTATTATTATTATTATTATTATATACAATATCTTTTGTGCTATATGTAACGTTGTACTTGTGAATGTCATTTGGCGTTGTAATAAATAAATAAATAAATAAATAAATAAATAAAATCAATAAACATACCAATAACAAGTGATCACGAAACCATCTTATCACATATTGCTAATTAACCCATATTTAATATTAGTATGTGACATACAAACAACGAATTTTCGTCCTCGCATAAATTATTAGGTCTGGTTGCTTATGCAGCTTCCCAAAACACATTCATGGATTCTCATCTCAGTAGGCCTACTGGTGATACGCGGTTGAGAGTCTGTCTCAAATGGTGTAAATTGATAATCTTTACAAACTACAAAGTGTATCGTAGATATCTTGTAGATTAGGCCGATATTAACACAAGTGAAATTTCGAAATAATTGTAAGCGTAGGTGCAGGCGAGCATCGTTGAGCTGCATTTCAGTATCGAACTATCCATGCGGTACGACCACATAATTATAGTGTAATTAGGTATGTGACAGGTGACAAGCTTCAATCTGTTCCAAAGTTGCATTTTGTCCTTCCCGCGAATGAATGGTCAACTTACTACCGAGTTCCAAACACTGCCACTCTAAGCGCTCCTTGTCAAACAAAATAATTCTTAAAATTTTAAAAACTAATTTAATTGATAGTTTGAGAACGGTGTAAGATATCTTAAAAATTTAAAAAGCATTCAAGTTCTAGAACCAAATGCAAGGTCTAACCGTCGGTCTTTTGTTAATATCATATCATATTCACAAACAATAGGTAATTTAATTAAGTTTCATTAATTATTTTTTTTCATTGAAGTTGAGTTTGAAAATTGAAAATACACCTGCGGTTAGACCTCACAATTTATGCGTTTTATGCAAAAACGTTTGAATTTCGTTGCTGGATTAATATTTGGTCTAAATATCGATCTAGAACTCAATTTTACAGATGTTAATTAAAAGAGCATTAACATTATGTAATTATAAACATTAGTAATCAATTTATAGATACAATTGAAGCTGATGATTTAAGCTTTTTAAAAAGTCCACGATCACCTTCATAGCTTTATTAGTTCCGAAGATATGGATACTTTACTCCAATGTACGGCCAACTATGTTGCATTCCCCCTTACCCCTCTAGCGGGCCCTAGTGCTAGCGATATCCTAACCTTAACATTTTAAATTTGATGACTATGTATTTGTTTGCAACAATACAGTGATAATAGACCCTTTTCAGAATTCATCTAGGACCCTTAGATAGAGCTAATCACGGCCCTCTAGATCTTCAATGACAACAATACACAACAATGAAAAATGTACCTCAACATAACTATCAAGGACCCTTAGATAGAGCGTATCACGGCTTGCTAGATCAATTCTGAAAATCATCTATATAGATAAGCCAACAAATTACAAGGGATATGCATGCAGGTACACATTCACATAACAAACAATATAATAATTTGTGTTAATTTACGTCGATTGAATTGCAATTAGGCCTAAGCAATTCGAGACGATGAGGGTGATATACGGAAATGAAAGACTATTATAAAAACCTGTGCGGGATATGAACCCACGTCCTTCAGTATAATGAGCCTGCCCCCAACTGCCTGAACCACCTCTGACATCAATAGTGACAAACAATAATACCAAACGTTTGACAAATTGATGATAACATAAAAAAATATTCTAATCCTATACAGACGCGTTGAGGATTTAAAATCGCAACGATTATACAAAAAACATCTTCGTTACGGTGGCCAATCTCGGGCCTTCCTCGGGCGCTTAACGGTGCAGATGCAATAAAAATACCAAAGAAGGCGAGACGAAAGAAGTTTCGTTCCATTTCGTCGAGACCGTTCGTAAAACTATGGTGCGGTATATATTCTGTCTGGTGCGCGCGCATACATATACTCACGTACGTACGTCCGGTTCCCAATGACTCTGAACATTACAATGCCAGTGTAATTAAAACAAACCGATCAGAACGTCCATCAGGTTCATTGACACATACCGTGGCCTAGAGGTAGCGCGCGAGACTCACGCATACAAGGTCGCAGATTCGATTCCGAGCGTCGAATACTGTACTGTGATTGAATCGGGCTACAAACCATCTCTAACTATCCCAATATTCCCTTCTTATGCAATATTCCCACAACAGCAGCTTTACCGGTCTGCATTGTGTAGGGAAAATAACTATTTAAATAAAATAGTTGCAACTTTACAACTGAAGACACCACTAAAACTGTCAAGTGGAATCACTGCTGATGAACTGTGCCACAGATAACAAATTAACACACTACCATGTCTGTGTGTTTTTTTTTTTTTTGAGTAAATTAATGGCTGTACTATTGTCTGCGCCATTTTAGAATCAACAAAGGCTCAACAATTCAAATATTCAACAAACGGACACATGCACTTGTGCTTTAGTTAATTATCTTGCCACAAGAACGTATGCAGTCTATTTTTAGTGGTGCACATAAAGGCCGATCCACAATTGAAATAAGAGTTGCAATAAGAATCCGTGAAATAGTGAAATAAGAAGCTATTGATTCACAACAGTCTTTAGCAGGTACCTTATTTCAGTAGTCAAGCAGTTACTTTCATTGACGACATCAACAACAGCACATCCGGCACCACTGTTTTTGTTTTGATCTCCGTAGTAGGCCTTCTCTTCTGGCTCTTCTGCGTTCTGATTGGTTCGTTATAAGAAAGTTGAAATAAGAAATGGAATTGATTAATTTCTTATGACTATTTCAATCCACTGTGACAGTTGTGAACCACAGCATTGTTATTGCATGTTCCAATTCGCTTAAACCTTATTGCTATTTCACTATTTCAACTCTTATTTCAATTGTGAATCGGCCTTAAAGAATAGCTTACTTGCTTATGGATGAATTATAAAAAAAAAAAAAATACAACCAAAACCTCAATTTTTTAATTTATTTTAATCTTTGTAATATTTCGTATATGGTTTTCTCGTCCCGATATCGAATGTTTCCCATCTGTCTGATGATTGGGCCTCTTCTCGACTGATCTACGTCTCGATAGTCAAACTCCGAAGAATGAAGGCATCCGAAATATTGATATGCTTGCATGTAAAAATTGCAGAACACAAGCTTTTTATAGCTATGTAACTTTATCACACAATTTCAACTATTCTTGCTACCGTCGTTACATTTTGTCAGTTATTTGCGCCTCGCTCATCCCGCACCGTCGCCCGCGAGTACCTGTCCGTACACGTAACCGTTATTGAAATAGCCTAATCGAAGAGAAGATATGCACGTACGAATAGATTGGCGAGAGCGAAAGGTTACAACCGGCCGATCGCCCGTGTCCGCGCAGTGCCAAAACATTACAAGCAGCGGTTATCCTTGACACAGTGTCCGTGTAGCGTCGCGTACCGAG
Source organism: Isoperla grammatica (assembly GCA_945910005.1). NCBI lineage: Eukaryota > Metazoa > Arthropoda > Insecta > Plecoptera > Perlodidae > Isoperla > Isoperla grammatica. Next base: position 54,804,983 of record OX246740.1, read on the forward strand.
TGTACTTGTGACGTCACTAGGGCTGCTGGAGGATGGGCGGTCACGTGACGCCGGGGATCGAACTCTTACCCCCTTGAATGTGTGGCGCTAATCGTCAAGAAGTAGATAGCTTGAGTGTCTTACAAGACGAGATTGCACTGAGATGGAAATAAGATGAGAGGGGAAGGGAGAAAGAGACCGAGGGGGAGGGAAGGAGAGAGAGAGAGATATATAGACAGAGAGAAATGTAAGAAAATAACATGGAGGTTCTAGGATTTAGGGGCTAGAATCTAGACAATACTACTAGCGTCAGAAGAAAGTGTTATGTGTGCGTGTATGCGCGCGCAAGAAAAGTAAGACACCTTCTGTTTTTTTTTTGGCTAAATCTAATGTAAAAATCCGTTGGCAACGTACATAGATATTTCGAGTGAATACAATGTTCTTTGATTTACTTATGTCACATACTGTATGTACGCCTGCAGCCATTGGCACCACTCAAGATGTATATATCTTGGACAGTACAAGGCTGTGTAACTAGAATAGAGCTCTGAGGGGCATCTCTATGCTGTGACCTACATAATCCTAACAAGACATACATAATCCTATTCTATAATTAATATAAGCATGTTCAGCACATTGATTGACATTTTTCATTCAACACACAAAATGCATCTTCTTTTCTAAACTCTCTGACACGCGATAAACAGCTACTGTATCAACATCTTGTATAGATTGTGTGTATACGATATTACAACACACGAGCAAGACATGGCCATATCACATCATCTTAATCAGTGAACTAATTGGTTCACAAGGGAAGCGCGACGTAATACCATCATCATATAAAACGTTTATGAACACATTTCGGACAACAATGAACTTGTAAAATTTTAAAAATCAATTTTTTTATTAAGCTGCGTCAATTTGCGGCTGAGCAGTATCTTTATTGAGATCGGGCTTTGTTTGAGCGGCACCTGAACAATAGTTTTCCACTGTCTTTCTCAAGACTGGTAAACTTTAGATTCAAATTTTACAATTCATAAATGGCCGCATAAATGAGAACGAGCAGAGAATCAGACGGAAATGTTAGAAAGTGAGCAAGACGATGATGACTGAGGAAAAGGGATGATTGAAGATATGAACGAGAGCCCTCTGTACGGGCACCGGTCACTAAATACGAGACAACAGTTCTAAGAGCTTTGGACAAAGAGCTTGAAATGGGCTTCCTGAGTTGTTGACAACAGTTCTAAGATCTTTGGACAAAGAGCTTGAAATGGGTCTCCCGAGGGACTAAACACGCAGCTCGACCAGAATAATGTTGGTAACCATCTAAAATCGTAGAATCACAAGTAAAGAAACATTCGCCCGTCAACATAACAGCGAAACATCAACAAAGTGTCATTACTCACTCAGTCACCGTTAGAGAGTGATTGCGGCCAAATGAGTACCACAGATTTACACAGAGAACCGATAAGATAACAAATAACGCAAACACGTTCGGTAAACGTTACGTAAGGCCGGTGGCTACGACCACTAGTATTATATTGACGTAACGGACCAGCACTTGTGATGGGATACTCGCGAATGACGTCAGAGATACTTCCGCGTCAAACTTTATAATAGCACCGGACTCGATTCCCACCTCGGTAGTTTTAACTAAATACATGTGTTTATTTTGTACCCATCACTCAGGCGGCTTAGTTTGGGGCAATATGCAATATGCATGCACCGGTCACCTCATGCAATGCAACCATGCCACGACTGTTCGATTTCGTGACGTCATCAGTCTGTTGACCAGAGATCCGATTATCGTATTGACTTATTACCAAAGCAAACAAACACGGTCTCTGGGTCAAGGACGACGACAGTTCCAAGATCTTTGCGCAAAGAGCTTGAAACGGTTCTCTCGAGTTACTCTACTCTTGTTGATAACAGTTTCAAGAGCCTTGGGCAAAGAGCTTGAAATAGATTTTCCGTCTAAGATCTTTGGACAAAGAGCTTGAAATGGGCTTCCCAAGTTTGCTCGTTGACAACAAGGTCCGTCGATCCCCTGGCGGAGGTTTGGTAAAACTTGGTTGACAACAGTTCCAAGATCTTTGCACGAGAGCTTGAAATGTACTCTACTTGTGACAACAGTTCCAAGATCCTTGGTCAATGGTTCTATCTCGAGTTAGACTTGTTATGACTTATAATACAAATACAGGACGATTACACATAATGTAGTCCGCGATGAAGATATCAGTGTAATCTTTCTAGTTTAGTCTAGACATCTCGCGTTGAAACCAAGTATCATGGTTTATTGACCCATTTCCAGTCCACAGTAATCTAGAAATAATACATTAGATCGAAGAGTTTGCAATGTGCTTAAATTTAAAACTGCTTCGAAACGATATTCAAAAGCCGACAAGAATCCAACAGGTTGTGACAACTACAATGCCTGATATGTTTATTAAAAATTGTCACTGTCAAATATCAATTAGTCTTGTCTGGCTGCATGGTAGATGGTAGCACAATATTTAATAAACTAATCTCTATTCGAATACTGCATTCTGCCAACACTTTCCCCTCCATTATGGCCGTTTTTAAGTGACGTGAGTACTCCCTCATGTTCATATATCTCCCACTACAGCCTCCATTAGCAGTGTTTCCAAAATTCAAGCTGAATATCTTCTCGTGTGTTACAGATGTAAGACAGCCGATCGTCTACGACCAACGACCCACGTGTTGATCCAACGACCACAGGATGCTGCTGGGCGCATGCGTCACGCGCCACGTGCACGGCGGTCACGTGCGCACGCAAGCAGAGCGCTTCCTGGTGTGGTCCATGTGCCGCACTCACCGCTACTCCACCGACGTCGAGTACCGACCAATCAGGAGCGTCCTGGTCGCCAACAGGGGTGAGTCAGTTCACGCGTAGACATTTTCGATACACTTTCTGGCAATTTTCAACCCCTTCAGATTCTTGAATGAAGCCTCGTTGTTTGTTTTATACAGCCCTAATCGAGTTTAGGACAATAAGGGGCTTCCACATCAACACTGTAACCAGCAATCAATCAAACAACCACGACGCCTGTCAACGAACGTGACAGAAAGTTGTAGAGTTTGATTCTTGTCTTGAGGATATAGTTGAAGACTCCATAAAGTTGTCCCAAAGTAACCTTACCGATGCTGTCTGTAGTCATGGCTCACTGAGGTACCAACGATCTCTCATCCAAATCAACAATTTTCTGGAAGCGAGACAGATGAAGAACAGACTCATCAAGACGATGATGCGACGAGTGTTGATTGGAGAGTTTTTTTGGCAGGGTGGGTCCACTCTACACCTGGGAAAGATAAGGTCTAGCCACAGGCGACCCAAGAGATATATTATTATACACTTGTCAGGTCGAAGAGGATGGGAGGCTGGAGAACGAGCTACTAAACTTTGAGAAATAACATTTGTTGAAGAGAACTACACAAGTAAAAAACGTGAACTCTCTCACCCTCGTGACGTGTGCAGCCACTTACTCCAACTACGTAGCTTGTTCTTGTGTTCGAACACACCCCCCGACATGACACAAGAACAGCTAATGAACGTCGAGACTAGAAGACAATCACGTCTAATTTTAGCAAAGTCACCCCTCTGAAATCGTTGGCGTTGTTCTAAACAACACCCCATACTGGTGCTTTTCTTGTCGGGAAGACTGTCCAATTCAACTAAGATACGTCTACAAATAGATCGAAGCAAGAATGTGATGTGGACAAATGTCGTTTTCGGCTTTCGCTGTATAAAGTACTACTATTTACTGTTTCAATAAATAATTACCGGCAGAAAACACAGTGAGCCGACACAATAATTACACAACAATGGGAGGGGGCAAGGACACACAGACGTTACGAAATGTAACTTGTGTATGGAGGATGGTCAGATATAACTAATGATAGATAATGGTAGGTTCTCTTAGCGTAATCACGTAAGTGAATTGAGACGCAGCGCAGTCCTAGAGCCCAAATAGCAATTATTATTCGTTTTCGTCAACGCGAATGAAGCAGTTTTTTAGAGTCTTGACTGTACACGGAGGGAGGGTGGAAGGAAGAAGGTAGGGGTTGTTCACCACTACCTCGAGAGAGCGAAGAATGCAATGAATGGCATCTCGTTGCCCGCCGGGCTTGTTTACCCACGACACACCTCGGACCATCCTCCACACGGAGGCCGCCTATTGGCTGGGCCAAGGTGACCTTCTGACGTCATGAATTGCACGTCGCATTCATAATGCCGTGGAGGGGAGATGCCTGCGGGGCTGCTGGGGGAGAGACCGACCCATGGGGGGGAAGAGCCATTTACAAGACAATAATATTTTTTGCCAAAGAATCCAAGGAAGATATTCCACTTTTAGGTGCACGAAATATGATTGTGGAGAAGGAGAACGGCATATTTTTAAAGTTACTGTTTGCCTTTTAAAACGTTGCTGGGATGTTCTACAGGTATCGCAAAGTCAACCGGTGGGTGAAGAGGAAGCCTACCAACCAGTAGCGGATTTAACGGTCAGCCGGGTCAGCGGATGCTGACCGGGCCCCGGCCAATCCGGGCCCCCCGACCCTTAGCGACCCACTCAAAAACACACGAGCTGAGATCCATTCGCCATAGACATTGTCGAAACCCATTATAGCAAATACTACCAATAAAATTATATTTAAAAAAAAATGTTTCAAAAAGAATGATTCCGTTTATAGGGCTCAATAAAGCCTTCGCCCACTTGTTTGACGGTACACAGCGGCGGAAACAACCCCACAGTTCAACAATGGAACTTTAATCCTGCCGCTTTACGTTGAGTCACGCTAATTTATAGAAAAACCTGGAAATATTCGGCAAATAATATGAGGGTTTATATTTACAACCCAATAACTGTCTATATGTCTATAAAATGACAATTACTTGCTTTGAAACACCCAACCTCTCCTCTACTCAGTCAGTCGGTTTCTGTGTCTCGTGTGAAACAGTCCAGTGCAACTTAGTTCGTGTGACAACTGTGTTATTTTAATTTAATTTAAACGAAAGTAAAATGTGAGTGGGGTATACGTTTGTTAAAGATGAGTGAACAGACAAAATACAAGCATAAGACGAAGCATAAAAGCGAAAAGATAAAAAGCACGCACTTCTTGTAACTGCCGGCAATGACCCTAAACAAAGAATATCAAGTTTTTGTGTTGGCAATAATTCGCGTGTGTCAATTGGCGCTGAACATCAATTAAACACGTCAAAAATTCGAGTGAAATTCAAACCCCCTTGGAAATTGAAAATCAAACCTCATTACACACATATAACAGAAAACCATAACCTTGTAGTAACACCCTCAAAACAGCGCAAACCCCATTTCCTCTAATAATGACGATACAGTGAATGCAGAAGTTCAAGTGGAATCACAAAGACCTAATGTTATCGGAAAGTGTAGATTTTGCGTTGTCTCAAAACTACGTGTCCCGCACCAAAGTAAAAAAATTGCAGACCAATCTAACATGTTTGAGCAAACTTTTCTTGGCTGATTAAGCTCTGTTCTGTGGATCAGTTATTTCAAATGAATGATCAACTTGACATTCTTATTGTTAAAAAGCCTTTTCAACCCATTGGAAGTGGCATGCCATATTTAATATATCTTAAAGACGACGGCAATCGTAGTTTTTCGTCCTTTTACTATTTCAAAATAAATTCTACCAACGCACTTTGAATCCTATATATACACTATGAAACAAACACGGCTAATTGTCTTGCGGATATGAATCGGAAAAAACTGTCGAGAGTTCGGACTTATCTCAACTGTTGGAGCTTTTGCCTGGAAAAACTCGAGAAGGGGGTGTAATTTTAAGAGCTTCGGTGAGTAATGAATTAGTATTATGCTATATACATATATAAGTTAGTTTGTTAAAAAAAATATGCCAAACAATAACAATCCTTTGGTAAAATGCTGACCGGGCCCTTTTTCTTAAATCCGCTCCTGCTACCAACATTGTGTATATGTACACTGTATGTACACTGCGTACATGGAATGTTTTTTATACATCTTATAGCGCTTCCCGACCGATGGCTTCGCGCGTACATTATCATTGTATTAATTATTGTCTGAACTGACTGATCGATTTCGAGTTGGTGACTTTCCAAGTTCGTTGCTACGATGGCGTCGAAGTCATTGTTTAATGTTTAGACATATATGCGGGCCAGGCCGCAGCCGCCAGTATCGTATTTACGATTAAAACGATCTCAAACCGGAAATCGAAGCCCGGAGCTTCTGGATTGGAAGCAGCAATAAATGCAGAAGATTCCACGAACAACAAAAAACTAGATCTTTCTGCTCATAGATGCTATAAAGTCTATGTGCATTCGATTATGTATGCACATGAAAACAAGCAAACAAATAAATAATTATAAATAAACAATTAATTAATTAATTAATTATAAATAAATAAATAAAAACATAAATAAATATAATTAATATGCAGTAGTGAAACAAAAACGACGTTTAGATTATAAACATAATTATCAACTAAATGTGTGAAATGCAGTGCTTGACCTAACGTGTGCATAAAAAAGATATATGCCACTAAAACTTCATAGAGACTGCTTGCTGTACCAAAGATCAACAAGTAGGTTCAACAAATTACAAATATCACCTTTGCTTTAGTTAATTTTTTTGCCACCAGAATGCATAGGGCCTACAGTCTTCTTCACACATAGTGATCATGTACACATCCAAATTGTGTACACTTATATTTGTGTGCCCCCCCCCCCCCCCCTCCCAAATATAAAAAATCCCCCCCCCCCCCATAAAAAAAACTCTTCTCACACTAAACAAACTGATCTCTCTCGATAGTAACGTTGTTTCATTTCCTTTCCCACAGGTGAGATCGCCATCCGAGTGTTCCGAGCGTGCACCGAGCTGGGTATCAGGAGCGTGGCCATATATTCCGAGCAGGACAAGATGCACATGCACAGACAGAAGGCGGACGAGTCCTACCTGGTGGGCAAGGGGCTCAAACCCGTCGAGGCCTACCTCAACATACCGGAGATCATACGGGTGGCCAAGGTAAGACGCGTCGACTGGCAATGTAAGGGTACGCACAACACCAAAACACAACAATGAAACAAATGAATTGAACCGACGGACAAACAAGCTGTCAAAAAAGATATATGAAGTTCTGAAGTTGGAAAAAACAAACGCTCGGAACGTTTACAAACTTTCAGATAGTTTGCTGTCCATTACTGAACATAAATTTTAACTGGCGAGCAGTTACTATTGTTACAACTAATTGTTTCTCCTCATTATTTGCAAAAATATTACTTTGACAGCTTGGTGTTTGTCCACCAGTTCAATTCATTTATTCCATTGTTGTAGTTGGGCTGTTACGTCAGTTGTGCGTACCCTATAAGCATGGGCTGTGTGCGCGTTAAAAGAAGAATACCTTTACCACATATTTAGACTCTTATATAGGCGAGGATAGGGAAAGAAGAAGAGAATGGGATAGATAACCAGATAGATACATAGAAAGATAGATAGACTTTATTTTTGTTGCAGATATACGTACATAGATTTATGCAGATATAGAGCAAGCAAAAAATGGTGAGGTTCGATAAATGTTATGGAAATAACATAAATGATGTGATAATGATATGGAAAATATGACAACTTCAAATGCTCACATATCCTAGAGATGTGTATACGAGTGCAAATGTAGAAGGCTTATTGAAATAAATAAATAAATAAAATATCGCTCTTCCACATAACCATTGACAGATACATAATTACAAACACAGATTCCATGAATAAGCCATACAGAGAAGATATAGGCCTATAGAGTAAGGAGAGATACATAATGACAATGGACTGCAAAAACCTCGAGTCATCGACCAAAGAACGCCTCCGCCACGGAGGTGTCCTTTAGTCGATATTACGTATTCCTATAGGGAACGTGCAACTGACGTAACAGCCGAACTACAACAATGGAACAAATGAATTGAACTGATGGACAAACAATCAGCTGTCAAAATAATAAAATTGCAAACATATAAATAAAATAAAGTGAAGCAATAGTAACTGCACGCCATTTAAAACTTTTAATGATAGACAACGACTGAGTGAAAGTTTTGTATGTGTATTTGTTTGTTTTTTGTTTTGTTTTCCAAAATCAGAAGACATTATTTTTTGACAGCTTGTTGTTAGTCCATCGGTCCAATTCATTTGTTTCATTGTTGCGTTTTGTGTTCTGCGTTACCCTATAAATAATAAACACTCCCGTTGCTTTGCTACGCAGGAATACGACATCGACGCGATCCACCCCGGCTATGGTTTCCTGTCGGAGCGGTCGGACTTTGCCCAGGCCGTGGTCGACGCCGGGCTGCGTTTCATTGGGCCGTCGCCCAAGGTCGTGGAGCAGATGGGAGACAAGGTCTGTACGCACTATCCACCATCGATATCTTTAAATGTGTGTACATTTTTGTAATTCATTGCAAATTCTCTCTTAAAAAAAATTCCCTTTAGTAATGGTCGGTTCACACACATGTTTAAGGTTTTGTTTAATGTTTAACATTCAACAGACTGTAGGAAAACAACGTTAGCTTTCACACACGGTGCTACGGTTTAGAACCAGTGTTTGATGATTAAGAAAGTTGACCAATGTTCAACTCTTAATCACTAAACCGTAAAACGTTAAACACAACCAATCAAAATCGTCAAACGTCGGTTCAATAATGACGTCACTAGATTCTAGCCAATTGTGCAGCGACATCATCTTTGTTCTTGGCACTTTGTGTGAACACCTGATAAATTCTTAAACAATAAATCCTTAAACAAAACCTTAAACATGTGTGTGAACCGACTATAAAAAAAAAAAAAAACGTACCTCAACGAACTATTAGACGATAAGTGACAGGCAGATAAAACGAAACGAACACCTGAGTTGGTGACAGATCTAGGCCCCCCGCCCCCTATTCTCAAGTTGTCTCTCTCCCCCAGGTGGCAGCGCGCAAGGCCGCCATAGAGGCGGGGGTGGCCGTCGTACCGGGGACAGACGGACCTGTGACCACGGCCAAGGAGGCCAACGAGTTCTGCATGCAACACGGCCTGCCGGTCATATTCAAGGCTGCCTACGGCGGAGGGGGCAGAGGTACGCAATCGCGATGTTTATTTCGCTTACCGTTTTAACTATCCTTGAAGTCGTAGTGGATTCTAGTTAGTTGTGTCCTCCCGTGTGACACGTTAGCGGATCTAGAAAGAAAAGAAAAGATTAAATTAATTCATCTTTTTATAATTCAGTCTAGGTAATGTTGATACTATTCTCAAAGGAAAGATTTTGTCAAAAGCTTGCAGAAGTTGTTTAATCAAAGCCTGTACACATGTACTGACCTAAAATAAATCAATTGTACTTGTATTAAATTGAAGAAGCCATCATTAAATGTTGATTAAAAAGGAGTAATTAAATTACCAATTATTATATTAACACTTCTGAAAAAAGAAAACAAGAAATTATTGGGAATTGAACCAGGAGCCCCCTGGCAAGTGGGAGACCTGCAGGGCGATTCTGTCTGGGCGACAAAACGTTTATCACCGGTTTCAGCTGTTAGAAGAAGGCGATGAGCCAATCACCACCTTGCATTCGCCTTCAGTAACGACTAAAACCGCTGATAAATTTATCGTAGCCCGTACAGAATCGCCCTGTAGGATTCAACAGTTTTTCAGGTTCGGATAAATTTAAGAAAAACAAAAAAACGACGAAGAAAATAACATGACAAATGGCGTTCCAGGCATGCGAGTGGTGAAGAAGATGGAGGAGGTCCAAGAGGCGTTCGAGCGCGCCAGTTCGGAGGCGTTGGCGGCGTTCGGCAACGGAGCGATGTTCATCGAGAAGTTCATCGAGCGACCGCGCCACATTGAGGTCCAATTGCTCGGGGACAAGGCCGGCAACGTTGTCCACCTCTACGAGAGAGACTGCTCGGTGCAGCGCAGACATCAGAAGGTGCGTTGCAATATTATTATTATTATTATTATTATTATTATTATTATTATTATTATTATTATTATAATTTTTATTATTATTATTATTATTATTATTAATTATTGTCTATTCTTGCCATCATAAAAAAAAAAAAATTAAAAGTTTTGACAAGAAACGGCGTCGATGCGAGCAAACATTATGCTAATACCGACATTACACGGCTCAATACTTTCGTCAAACTTATTGAATTCAAGGACAAAAAAGCATCAATTAATAGAAGCTATATTGTTGCAGTTTTTTACCAAACTGTTTTTGATCCGCTTTTGTTCTTGAATACAATAAGTTTGACGAAAGTATTGAGTCGTGTAATGTCGGCACAAAACACTTAAAATCCTAAGAAATCTTGTGCCTGATTATACGGAAACAATCACTTGAAGTGTAGACGTATGGAATTTAATAACTCTCCAAAGTTTAAAAAAAACTTGCTCAAAAAATGAAGAATCCTCTGTGGTATTGTGTAGCTCATTGCTCTGTGGTATTTTTCCTGCTTTCAATGCAGAAGCACAGGGGTTTGATTCCCGGTTCGGCCTGGCATTTTTTACCCCTCTGGATTTATCTTCACTCAATCAATCAATATGATATTAGTATGTAAACGGTGACTTTGAAGCCATCATGGCATAGTAGCACATAATAGATGGTATGTCCCTCACTGAAAATCAGTTCTTGTATTTGTATTTGTATTTATTAGCATCCATTGATCTATGCAATACATTGATATCAGATTTGTCAAAAACTTACAATAATGCATTACATGTTAACATGTCAGAAGTCTAAACAATAAAATTACTAGCTAAAATTAGGTATATATCACAGTTAAAATTAATAGTAGGCCTACTCAAGACCTGTACTAGAATCAGAAGTCATTATCTGAAATAGCCATACTAGCGGTAAGAAGAGGTTAAATATTCATTCAGGCTGTAGAATTGGTGGGTGAGCAGATACTGTAGGTAATACAAAATTTTTTAAATTTATACCTTGTCCCTTTATTGAATGTCTATACAATCGTGACATGACCCCCCCGCCCCCGTTGTGTCTCAGGTCGTGGAGATTGCCCCCGCCCCCAACCTGGACCCCAAAGTCCGAGACAAGATGACCGACCAGGCCGTCAAGCTGGCAAAGTTCGTCGGCTACGAGAACGCGGGAACCGTCGAGTTCCTCATGGACGAACAGGGCAACTTCTACTTCATCGAGGTCAACGCTCGGCTGCAGGTGGAGCACACGGTCACCGAGGAGATCACCTCGTGAGTAGACCGGCAAAACACGAGGCAAAACGGTTCATTTAGAAGAAAAGTCAAACTTTGTTAACCAGTTCAGTGGCGACTTTCCCTCGCGCTTGCCGTGCGCGTAGTGGCGACTTATTTCCCCACGTTACTTGCGGTCGGTCGGTCGTAAGACCTCCTTCTCTACAAACACGTGTTGCTGACAGCATTTCAATACATGTAGTTCTATCTAGCGGAAAAAGATTGAACTAACTTCTTTGCAGAGAGTGCGGGAAAATTTTAAAGCGAGACTCGTCACGGCCATTGTGGGAGCGATTTCAAAATACTTATGACGAGATATTACGTCCAAGGCGCTACTGGGATATAACCGGCGTGACGGAATATCTTGTCATGACCACGGAACTGGTTAAGCAAACCTGATGGCTGACTAATGAGCATTGGATGACGACAGCGTACTAATCAATAATGCAATACATATTATTTTTTTAAACAAAATTTAACAATTTAAATTAATATTCAATCCATAAAAGAAAATTACAACTTAAAAACGAAAATATCTAATATGAAAGATAAACCATCAGTGCCAACTTTCTCTCTGCTATGTAGACATTGTTTCTTGTTGACCCTTCTGGTATTTCCTTTTATAATGTTTTCCACAGAAAATTGTAACCTTAGAGGAGAACTTTAAAAAGTTTCCTGCCTATAAAACGTTGTAATACGTAAAAAGAAAGATACAATGTTTGTTGCTTGGGGGAAATGTACGCTAATGTGCCCTCTCTATTAACGCGGCACAGGATCGATCTGGTACAGTCCCAGATCAGGGTGGCTGAGGGAATGACGCTGCCCGAGCTCGGCCTAACACAGGACAAGATCCACATCAACGGTTCGGCCATCCAGTGCCGCATCACCACCGAGGACCCGGCCAAGAACTTCCAGCCAGACACCGGCAGGATTGAGGTAACGTCTCCGTTTCACTCGGTAGCGAGCAATTTGAAGCCATTTTCAATTGGGCAGTTTACATGTTCATTTGGACCTTTCAGTACTGCTAGCGCTGCGAGCGGCAGAAAGTCGAGTTAGAGACTCCTATTCCCGCCTGTGGTATTTGCCCAATTCAAGATGGCTTCTAATTGACACGCTTGGGGCTGCTAGGCTGCGCATCTAGCCTACTATAGCTGTTGAATATCATTGGTGGCAACGCACACAATCGACACCTCCCATTCAGTCTTCGTAACTGACGGGAAATATAATAAACAGAGACAAGATGCTGTAGATAACGCTATGCAGTATATTCACATTTAACGCTGGCGTACATAGTGTGCCAAAACGGCATGTTTGTTATTGTTTTCTTTCGGTTTGCAACTCATTGTTGAAATATTTCGGGTGGTGTTCATGTTCTATTTACAGCTAACTGCCAATAACAGAGAGTATGATAGTTCTATTGTCTTTACTCTTCAGGATGCAGAGGCGCACAGATAAAATATACATTTTCAACTGAGTATGAAAAAAAAAAACTGTGCATTCCTTTTGTTCCCCGATTTAGCTGATCTACTTAATGATAAAAGATTAATTTTCATTATAAATATAAATTAGATAATGTATGGTGTTACTACACATTATTTCTTATGATATAAGCAGGGTAGTATTAAATTAATTTTTTAGTTTAGTTTAGTTTATTTATTTTTCTTCCTTTGACCAGATACATAGATCTAAAATTGGAAATGTCAGTGGTAGATAAAAATATGTAAACATATAGAGAAATACAAGTATAAACAAACATACAATAAAAGTACACTGTCTGGAATTCATAGTCGGCCCCTACACCTAGGGGCGCCCATTGTTACCAAGGTAACAATTGTTTGCATGTTATTTCCCATAAACAAAACAAATCCATAGCAACAATGGGTGCCCCTAGGTGTAGGGGCCGACTATGAATTCCAACCTAAAATCTATCTTCAAGTTTTCTCTTTCTAGTTTTGGAATCTAGATCATTAGTTTGTTGCAATGTGTGGTCTTATAATCAGTATAACAATGTAGTCGCTGACGAGTGAACGCTTGTGCCCCGCAGGTGTTCCGCTCGGGCGAGGGGATGGGCATCCGACTGGACGGAGCGTCAGCGTTCTCCGGGGCTATCGTCTCTCCTTACTACGACTCGCTGCTGGTCAAGGTCATTGCCCACGCCGCCGACCTCCAGTCATCGTCCGCAAAGATGAACCGCGCGCTCAAGGAGTTCCGAGTCCGCGGCGTCAAGGTCAGACACTTGTCGCACTGTTTCGCTCTCCCTTTTTGTGTGTGGCGATCTTGAATTAATACTCACACGTTAAATTGTAATAAATCAAACTTTACTGTCTATACTCATGTGTATTTGTTAAATGTCAATTTAATCAGTCAACAACTGTCCCCGTTTCCAACTCTGAAGTCTGGGTAGGGGGTGGGAGGTTCCCACCATTCACTTGGGCCTCGGATCTACCTAAGCCGGCCGGCTAGCCATGCGTGACGCTTGCCCCCTTTCTTCTTTGTCTTGCTCTAGCACTTGTTCTTCTGACATCTCTACTTCAATGTCTTCCGGCCTCTCCACAAGTACCCGTACCGGTACAAGTCTCCGTAGTTTCCTGTCTTCCTTCTTTGTCTTGCTCTAGCACTTGTTCTTCTCTTGTCTTATCTCTTACGGCCTCTCCACAAGCTCTCTCCGTAGTTTCCTGTCTTCCCACCTACTTACGACTCTTTTCATTTTAGCACGTTCGTTTCAAACACCTCTTCCCTTCTTAGCCTTGGTATTCCTGGTCTTCTCATTTAATATTTCATTTTTTTTTTACTGTTGAATGTTACCTATTAAATTTTAAGGGAACTATGATCATTAAAAAAAAAAAACAGGCAGTAACCTTCAGTATACTTCACCACACCAAGTAAATAATAATTTGATCTGCCACATCTGTTTTTCTAATCCCCATGCTTCGTGTATTTCCTCACGTCATCGTTGTGCGTTGTGTCCCCTCTCGCCAGACGAACATCCCGTTCCTGCTGAACGTGCTCGAGAACCAGAAGTTCCTCAACGGCTCGGTCGACACTCACTTCATCGACGAGAACCCCCAGCTGTTCAACTTCCGTCCGTCGCAGAACCGGGCGCAGAAGCTTCTCAACTACATCGGTCAGGTGTTGGTCAACGGTCCGACTACCCCGCTCGCTACTAAGCTGCTACCGGCCAACACTGTGCCGCACGTGCCCGAGATACCCCTAGGTAACTGTCGGTCTGGCTCGCTGTGTCTTGCGCGGGGTGGGTGGGCCACGATGTCATTGAGCCAACGTTTTCGATATTGATATTGATCAAAAAATAATTTTTTTAATCTGTTATGACAAGGTGACCTTTTCAGCCATTGAAAATATGAATGAAAAGAAAAATGGATGAACTGTTAAAAACTATTTTTTTATCTTATAAATATGTATTTTGTTATCATTTCTTCAATTATTATTTGGTGTTTTATTCAAAAAGATGTTAAGTTGATAGATGTCAATCTTCTGTAATAGTTGAGAATATGTATATAGGATCCCTAGGATCCAACAGCTTACCTTCCGAAAGTAAGATGACGAGTTTGAGAAAGTGGTTGAATATTGAAAAAGTAATTTTTTTTATACGTTTCAGATTTTCTCGTGCTTTCAAGGGAGTGTCAAACCATTCAAAACAGAATTTAACATTGTTTTCAATGTTTTTGTTTTGTTTACATTGTTTATTGAGTTCATATTATATCGATATCGAGAATGTTGCTCAATGTCGACACTTTTGCCCATCCCCAGTCTTGCAGAGTACATAGTTAGTACATAGTTACAAGTAGAGGTTTGAGATGTCACCCAGCTCGTAATCATTGCACGGCGATTTCTTCATTTTTATGTCTTGTTAGCATGACGTGAAGATGCCAACAAGATTCCAAGATGCAAAGCAGTTGGTAAGGAAGAGTCTACAACCCCACATACACTTTTAATTTTAGTTTAAAAAAAATGTGTATACAAAAAAGTGAACACCTAAATTTGTTTCGATAAACCCATGTACTATTACTTCATAGCAACAAAATGGAACAAAATAGATTAACTGGTAATCTTTAGCAGCTGGAGAATCACCAACCAATAACTAGATTGTATGGTTATGTTTTGTGACCTCATATAGTTCAAATTTGAATCTAGCATGCCTTAAAATTAAAACATATTATACTCCCGTACTACGTATTGAGTTCAACTACAAAATGTGCATATTACACAATAAGATTCTTGAAAGTGAGCAAACTTCAAATGTAGACCACCTTTATTCCGTTAAAAAAAAACTCACGTGACCGACAAAAATACAAAACATGAAACTATCTCTAAAATAGCTACAGCAAATATTTGCAAACACTTTTTGGCATGTCGCTCAATTAATACACTACGTAGTTTCAAGTCCACAAACAATTTGTGAAAAGTTACCAAAGTACTTCCCAGTTGCCTTTGGGCATGACGAAGCCTCAACTAGTGATGAACGAATATCACCAACGAATGGTATGGATATTTGTTCTAACTTCGTGTTATATTTTGCTTTTCAAAGTCATTTTCAAGAAAGATGACAGAGAACTACATGTGCCTAATGCTTCGATTTTGATGTTTGTTTTAGCTTCAATTAACAAAATTATTCTTCAACTGTCATTCTCTATTGTGGTGCAGGAACTAAGATACCATAGATAGATATCGTTTTGTAGTGCTAACTTTATGTTACGCGTACAATTACTGTAAATGCTGCAGAAAGAAAAATACCGGCAAAGGTAGAACTTGTGTGAAATTCAAATCTGTAAACGTTCAAGGTTCCGAGCAAAGTTGACAAGTACAAGTACAAGTATTCATGCTTCTAAATTCGGACAGTCTTGATGCATATAACAATCCCAGGGATGTACCAGTAGGTTTTTGCTGAATTGTCATTCTTGAGATTTTTTCAAAATTCCTTACAAATTTTATAAATTACTTAGCACTAATACTAATAGTATGTACGAGATAGGTAAACCAAACACATTTCTCAGGTATCTCTATAGGATGAAGTGAACTAGTTCAGTATATTTTTGGTATAGCAGTTGATTTCATTTGAAATTACTCTTCAGTCTTCACCAGTTTACAGAAGTCCACTCACTGTTGTTCGAAACTCCCTCAGAAGGAACGTGCATATTCTTTTGACTGCGAGAATGTCAATTACAAAATACTACAGAGCAGCCGTTTGTGGGTGAACGCAATGCAAAAGCAAAAAACGCACATTACTTCCGATATATATTAATGACTTTTTTTAATTTAAATTACAAAAAAGTACCTGTCAATATTAAAAGACAAAAAATGAGTTCTAGTTCTCACATTAAATGATAAAGCTATACATTTGCAGTAAACATTCTATTTGGTGCACTCCATATTAATTTTGTGGAATTTATCATTTCATTTGCATCAGCTTTCTAAATATTTTTCCGCCTAGATATTTAATCTATTCCCCAACTAGAGACGTAGCTAGTTATTGTGCTCTAATACTTAGTTAGATAGTTTGTTGCCCGCTTTTGCGCCAAACCCTTTGTTTCTTTTCGATTTTGTTGACCGCACCTGCTACCAATGTTTGTTGCACTTACAACTTGCAGATTTCTACACGGGCGCCATCGAATACGACTCTGATGGGGATGTCATAGGTCAGTAGAAAGCCAACGGCGCACATTTATCTCCTCGCTGTTTGAAGACCCCGCTTTCTACCTGCTTTTGTTTCATTTGATTTGTTGCAGCCTTATCTTCTCACGCATTTCTCAGCTGAACTTCCTTGACACACAGCTTCACTTTGTTATTTTATTTTCTAATCCTTGTATTTAGTTCTATTTTTACGTTCTCTTGCCTCTGTTGTTTAGTGGTTCATTTTGTCTTCGATCAGTTTCTTAAGGATGGTTTTTGAAGTTATTATTTTTTAAACTCATCTTCTCTTCTTCGTCCGTCACTATTCTTGCCCACTCTCCCTTCTTAACATTCCGTGTTTGGGCTCCCTCCAGTAAAATATATCCCTCCCACATTAATTTCATACATTCTCCGAAGTTTACCAAATTCTCGTTGCAAATTGAATCCCCAACACCATGATTTATATCTCTTCACATACCCCTAAGCCGTAGCTCGTTTCTGCATCTAACATGTTAAGTTTCATTTCATACCTGTCTCTAATCAACATTATAATGTTGTCTTTCTTTTATGTCTTTGTAAATACATAATTTAAATCACATAGTACATGTACTGAAAATATATAACGTTTGCCAAAAGTAAATATGTATCTAAATCAAATAAATTTAAATTTATATTGTCTACACTCAGTTATAAGAATATTATACAATTTTAATGTAGATAAATAAGATAGTAGTACATTTGATAGTACCTGTTCATATAAGAACTACTTGTACAGTATCTAGTTAACAAGTAATTACTAATTAATTACTGAACTAGTTATAATTTGTTGATTTGATTATTTGGGCTTAACGTCTCATATTTTTGCAAGTTATAATTTGTAAATCATAGAAATCCTACTGCTTAATAGACTGCTTATGGTCTGGGTAAGAGGTATAGAAATTTAGCAATTTTCTACTTTCATTTTAACATTAGTAAATTTAAATGTTGCATTAATTCGACATAATATTTTGTCTCCACTGTGTACACTTTGTCCAACAAAGCATTTATATATTGATTCAAATTCATAGATCACTTAGAAGTAACTCCATTTCTCATAAAGTAACTACACTATTGGTATGATGTACATTGTACAATACAGTACTAAACTAAGTACAGTAGTATTAATAATAAATATACTTGTGCTGTATTGCTAAATTTCTTTACCAAAACTACTACTTATGAGTTATGGGTATTATTTTTCTTTAAATTCCAGGTGATTGGGTATGTTTAAATTTAACCTAACTAAATTTGTATCAGTAATAAAATTGCATCGACTAACTACTAAGTAAAACACGCATAGCTGTGACATCACATAACGTGAGTTTTTCGTAAGTAAACCTACTTACTACGGTAACGGCAATCGCTCCAATAACGCTTGTAAATCCCGCTACACACTAACTGAGGTGACCGACTGAACGCACCTTCCGATCACGTTTCCCCGTTCCTCCGAGCCCGTCCTGTACCTCGCTCAACGGCGCGGGGCTAACTTGATCGCGTCACCTTGCAGCTCCGGAGCCTCCCAAGGGCTTCCGACAGATCCTGAAGGAAGAGGGACCGGCTGGGTTCGCCAAGGCCGTCCGGGAGCACAAGGGGCTGCTCCTCATGGACACCACCTACCGGGACGCCCACCAGTCACTGCTCGCGACCAGGGTGCGGACTCACGACCTGCTCAAGATCTCGCCATATGTCTCGCACAACTTCAACAGGTCAGATGGACCTTCTAATTTAAAATAACAATCTACTAAGGTCCAGTCTTACAATGTCCCAATTACTACTTATTTGTCGAATAGCTTGTTTTCTCCATGGCAACCACCCATCAAAACCCTTGAAATCCTCCAAATAGCTTAATTGCAACAAATGACTTTCTAATTAGGAGATTGTAAGACCGGCCTTTACTACAATATTATACCATTTGTTAATAAAAAGTATTCAGTAGTTTGTTTTCAAGTTTGCAGCCAGTTCGATGAACCAAAATTGAGCTTGGTTTTCACATTTTCGATGTGGCGTGGCATTATTGAGTTATGATTAAAAAGGTAACTACACACGATTTTAACGTTGCCAGTAGTCTTTCTTCTTAAATAGTAGCCTTGGTTATAAGTTTTTAATCATTTTCAAATACGAAGTTATTGGTGCCAGTTAGCTCTAACGTCAAGCAGGTCAATGTTCTAATATGTTCATATTTTTTTAGGACCCTTCTGAGTCATAAGTAAAGAAATCAATGATTACATCTCCAAAGGCCAGTTCCACTAAACTTTTCCGACTAGCGAGTAATCGGAGATTTTCTACGAACAAACATGGCAACTACGATGCATTTTGAACGTATTGTTTGTTTAACCAAACCGAGAGTACTAAATCGGAGCCTAACAAAGTTGGTGAATTGCGCAGCTTTGTACAACAACGTAACGTGTCTGTGTTTGTTGACGCCCGCAGACTGTTTGCGCTGGAGAACTGGGGCGGTGCCACGTTCGACGTGGCTATGCGCTTCCTGCACGAGTGTCCGTGGGAGAGGCTGGAACAGATGCGAGCGCAGATACCCAACATTCCGTTCCAGATGCTGTTGCGAGGGGCCAACGCGGTGGGATACACCAACTACCCCGACAACGTCGTCTTCAAGTGAGTAGTGTTGGAGTTAACTATTTATTGATAATAGAAGATTAAACAGTACAATTTATTACTGAAATATCGGCAGCTCGTAACGGTTAGCTGTAAACAGTAGCCATCTTCCTGGCGTCCACCTACTACTCACCCCACCTATGGGTAACATCTACAACTAGGCTAATTCAAATTTATCCCGCCAACATAGGAAATGCCAACAGTAGTGTGGTTCGATAAGCATCCCCACCAGATTCTGTATAAGTGAAGGTAAAAAGAACTCGTAAAAAAACTTGTTCCAAATTTAAAGCGATACAGTTGACTTCATATCAATCCCCTATATCCCCTACCAAATTATCAAAACTATCTGGGGAGGATTAACAGATTCACATCTGTTCGTCATCTCATTCAAAGCCTTGCTCATTATACAACATTCAATTAAAGTGTAGGGCAGGGATTCTGAATAAAAAGTTAAGTCCAACGAGAAGTCAAACTACTAGATTCAAAACGCAGTTTAGGCATCAAAGTGTCAATACAATTAAATTAGTTGCTCGGATTGGCTCCAACCAATAGCTAATCCTCGAGTATGTTGATGAACTCGAGAGTTGGCAGTTGATACTGAAGGGACATATTACATAAATAATATCTCGTTAATATCACCTTCCAATTCTCAACTTACTCGATGGTAAGCTGTTGGATCCTATCTCTATACTCAACTGTTCTAGCCGATTGGCATCCATCAACTAAAATTAATTCATCATCATCATCATCATCATCTGTTGCCACGCCCAACTCTGCGTTGGGGCGACATTGAAGATAAGCCTATCCATCTTCTTCTATCCTGCCACCACTCTTCCCCCTCAACTACATTCCAGTCCCCTCCTCGCATTTCCACAAAATTAATTAAGATTACTAAATGAATCCAGACACGAGGATACCTTTGTGACTTGACGCTTCATGAGATTTTTAAAGCAAGAAACCCGTCTGACATCGAAGTGTTTATTAACACTGGACCGTCTGTCGCAGGTTCTGCGACCTGTCAGTGCAGTGCGGCATGGACATATTCCGGGTGTTCGACTCGCTCAACTACCTCCCTAACCTGATCCTGGGCATGGAGGCGGCGGGCAAGGCCGGGGGGGTGGTGGAGGCGGCCATATCCTACACGGGCGACGTCTCGGACAAGACGCGGACCAAGTACGACCTCAAGTACTACGTCAATCTGGCCGACGAGCTCGTCAAGGCCGGCACGCACATCTTGTGCATCAAGGTCGGTAGCTTCTTTTCGTATGTGCCCTATTGTGTTGTCGTGTCGTCCAATAGACAGGATTCCCTTTGTATATATGTATGTCGTGCCATCTGGCGTCGTGTCGAGTTCAATTCAATTCAATTCAATTCATGTTTATTTATCAGCAACAGGGCATTGCCCCACAAGTGCGATACAATAATACAAAATAAAATCACAATATATGCCAATTATCACAATTCAGCCTCGGTCGTTTCACAACTGAAAAGATGGCGTCTATTCTGTTCCTCCTTGTCACGCAAGCTGCACAGACTTGACTCGGCAAATCCTACTTCGTGCAGATGCTTAAGATAGATCGAGGAATAAAGATACTTATTTAAATATGTATATTCCAATACGTCGACAACTATATTTCAAAAACTTTCTCTCTACTCACATGCATATCATTAAATTATTCACTCGTCAATGGTGTTCGGAACGTACAGGGTTGGTTTAGTCGCTTTAAATTAAAGTCCCCCACTCTGAAAATCAGTTTCGTTACTGAGTGGGTAGACTTTAAATGTGAATTTATTTATTTATTTACTATTAGTATTAATATTGTTTGCTTTCTTTCTAAAAAAAAGAGTACAAGAGAGTAAAAAAGAGTACCTGTACAATGTATATAATATGTCAAAGTGAAAATAAAATGTATCTATAAAAAAAAAAAAAATTGACGTAACGGAACAAGTGTACGCACTTGTGAGAAAGGAATCTCTAACCGTCGTACGGGCGTCGTCCGCAGGACATGGCCGGCCTGCTGAAGCCGGACGCCGCCACCCTGCTGGTGAGCGCGCTGCGAGACAAACACCCCCACATACCGATACACATCCACACCCACGACACGTCTGGCGCGGGGGTGGCCTCCATGCTGGCCTGCGCTCACGCGGGGGCCGACGTTGTCGACGTAGCCGTAGACTCCATGTCCGGCATGACCTCGCAGCCCAGCATGGGCGCGGTGGTCGCCTCTCTGCAGGGCTCCAAGCTGGACACCGGTACGTACGCGCGCTGTTTGCGTCATTTACCAATAGTATAGGGCACTAGCAACACTAAAAGACAACAATGAAACAAATGAATTGAATCGATAGACAAATAACAAGCTGTCAAAAAATAATTTCGTCTGATTTTGGAAAACAAAACAAAAAACCAACAAATACACATACAAAACTTTCACTCAGTCGTTGTCTATCATTAAAAGTTTTAAATGGCGAGCAGTTACTATTGCTACACTTGTTTTTATTTGTATGGTTGCAATTTTATTATTTTGACAGCTGATGGTTTGTCCATCAGTTCAATTCATTTGTTCCATTGTTGTCTTTCGGTGTTGCTAGTGCCCTATTGGTATATATATTCCTGGTATGCAATATGCTCAGATGTTGTCTACAACAACGACTTAGCGTACAGTATGATGGCCGCTTATGTGTACGAACTGCAATTTCTACTACCATACAGAAGTGTCTGAGACTGGTCTATTTAAGAATTCCCTCCGTCGCTTACAGTAGTTCCATAACTTTTCTCCACTTCTACATCCTTCCATGTTTTACCTCTCTTAACCTCTTTTATCTAGTTCAACAATCTGTCTACTCTCTGGGTCTCTTATTTCCATCTAGTTTTTCAAATTCTCTTCTTAGTAGGTACCCTTTCTGGGTCCATTCTTGGAAAAAACACTACCGGTACACAGATATTTTATTGGTTACGACGACAATGTTTTTCAAACGTAAATTGCTCTTCGAAAAAAAACCTCGACGTCACGAGGACTCGAAATCGACAAGAGCCGACCGATGTTAATCCCGCCTCCTGTTTACAGGCATGAACCTGCGCAGCATCAGCGAGTACTCTGCGTACTGGGAGCAGACGCGAACGCTCTACGCCCCCTTCGAGTGCGCGACAACGATGAAGTCCGGCAACGCTGACGTCTACATCAACGAGATACCCGGCGGACAGTACACGAACCTCCAGTTCCAGGCGTACTCGCTCGGCCTCGGGGACTTCTTCGAGGACGTCAAGAAGGCCTACACGGAGGCCAACATGCTGCTGGGAGACCTCATCAAGGTGCAAACTTGTCGTCTGCCGGTCAAGAGCGAAGGATACCTCTACGTCAAAAACCGCAGAAAAAGTTCATTTTTTAATTATATCTCAAGATTGAAACACAAAATCGAAAATCTGAGAAACTATAGCGCTGTGGTTTGGTAAGCCCTAAAAAAAAAAAATTAATTTTGTTATACATTTAATAATAAAATAATATTTAATTCAAAATAATAGTAATTCAAGGAAATCGTTATCACAGTCATACTGATTATAACGTTAAATACATTTATCATTCAGTGTGTAGGGCTGACTAAACCACAGCGCTATGATTTCTCAGAGTTTCGATTTTGTGTTTCAATCTTGATGTATAATTAAAAAATGAACATTTTCTGCGGTTTTTGATGTAGAGGTATCCTTCGCTCTTAACGACGTAGCGTACTCGACGGCTTCTCCGCCGATTTCTTCCAGTTTTTTCTTTCCTTCTACTGCTTATCTCTTTTCGTGTGCTTCGTTTCTCTCTTCAACGTATTCTTCGATCACGATTTTTTTTTTTAGATCATTCCTCTCCTTGAATACCGTAATGCAATTTGTTTTCAGTCCGGGCAATGAACACAAATCCTTGCTGCACAATCAGGCACCTTGATAACAGGGCTGGTGTCCGGGATGTGACGAGTCTCTTTTTGGGAGCTCGAGCAGCTGTGCCCCGCTTCTTTGTGGATTTTCTTAAAGATTCAGTTATCAATCAATCCTTAATGATATCTTCTTCTTTTCTTATACCCACAATTGACATCTCATGTCATCATGTATTTTCTGGTCAGCCAGTGGAGATAGGACTCCTGTTTCCTCCGATCCATGCCATCAATACGATACGATACGGACGTAAGGCTTGGGCCAATATTTTACATAGGTAATCATATTTAACAACAATAGGGAACATGCATACGATTTTTTTAGTGTAACAAGTACTTAGTTTTATAGTCTGGTGTCCAACAATTGCATTTCCAAAAGTTTTTTTTTTTTAATTATTATTGAACGGGTCTAATAATGAATTGAATATCACATTTATTTGAATTTCCTCTTGCCGCGAAGAAACGCGCGCATATTGGTCGGCGGCCTCTGTGACGCAGTATGATGGTTTGGCCTGCGAGCGCGCGACTGCTACAGATGTGTTTCAGTGCACGATGAGCGATCATTCACGCCCAACGTCGTGTTGTTATCAGTAGCTCGTATTGCATGAACTAAAATGACAGACGGAGGCTTTACAAAGGCCAACAGCACAAATTTACCGCAGATAGATGGTTTTATGGTGGCGAATTTCTTTGCGGGAAATGATCACTTCACTGGAGCGGAGTTACGGGATGTGAAGAATAATGCCAGTCACACATATTTTCTTGACTTCTTTTAGCCTAGTGTCTTACCACATAATTTGTTGTTTTTATACTCACGATCATATTTATTTTATACAATAAAAAATTATACATAAAATACAATGTGCCTTACAATACATACATTAATTTTGTCGTCATTATTCCGATTTGTTAATTATTTATCTCCGAAGTCCAAACCAAATCCCATCATGATTGATTTTGTAATACTAAATAATATGTAAAATATGTACATAGTAATACGCCCCCCCCCCCCGAAATTCCATGTCGTATTGAGTGGCATTTTGAAAGGGAGATTTCGTGACGATATCGAGCTGGTTTAGTAGTCCCAACACTTCTTAAATGATCCCTTGACCTTGTACTCCCTCACAGCTGCAAAGAAGACACTTGAAGTCTTGTTGATAGTCGAGAGCTTGGATGAATGAGGGTCATGGACACTTCCCCCTCCCCCCTCCCTACAGATGCCCCCCCAAAACATTGTGAATGTAAACAATACTTAGTTTATGGATCAAGCAGATGTTAAATCACAATTTTTATTATATTCCTCTTTATTTATTTAAAACTTGAATTACAGCACATTATACTGTGATTACAGTTGCTAACCCTGTGACAAATTTAATAACCTCTAACCCACCACTACACGCTTAAACGTTTATCCTTCCAATCCCTAGACTGAGTTCATTATCTAATCTAAAATAAAACACATTGAAATGATCTTGGCAGCAAAACAACATCGATGTCATTGATATAGGGTTCTTACTGACATCTCGTCTCGCTGCTTCCAACCACTGTCTTTGTCGTTTATTGTTTTTTGGAAAACAAACCGTGAAAACAACATCAATACGTTGGAAGATAGGCGAACAATCACAGACCTGATATACTTGTTCAAAATCTTACGTGGTATGGTAGATATAAATGTAATCAGTGATTTTAATTTCCGTGTACCCAACAAAAATACCCGGAATCGTGACGTGTTCCTGACTCCTAAGTGTAGAATAGATGTTTATAAATACTCATGTTTAAATAGGCTTATGTGCACTTATAACGCTGCAGTCAAGAAGCAAGATGACATTGACATCCACCATTTAGAACTAAGTGCTTTTAAAAACATAATTTTTAAGATGTATAACTTGCAAACAGGGTTGTTCAACGTGTAAACCAACAAACAATTCTTCACGCTCACACATACACTCACAACACACGCACACGCACATGCACACGCACACACACACTCTCACGCATACACTCAGAACACGCACACGCACACGCACACACACACGCACACGCACACGCACACGCACATGCACACGCGCACACACACACATTTACTCACTTGTCCACGTTTTATTTACTATGTGTTTTTGTATCTTATTTTGTTCAATGACTGTTTTCTTTCTATCATGTTCTGTAGTCTAGTAGGTATATATTATATCACACTTGTGGGGTTCGTCCCCGTTGTTGATAAATACACAATAATAATCTTCTCTGGAGTCTTTACACTTGTGTTAGTACACATGGGTACTATATGCACCACTTATAAGCGCCAGAAGATGTTTTAGTCTCCATAGTGCACAATGTTCGATGAGCGGTGTGGGCGAACGCGTGCAGTCGACTGCGCGACACCGGCAGACTACTATCATGTAACGTCACTAGCGATTCATCATGGCGGCGGCCGTTTTTTCGCGCCAAAAGAGTGAACGCAACTAAAACTATTATTTTGAGGGGTAGAATGACTCGATTTTTAAATTGTTAAGACATAATATCAGTTAATATCGTGTACAGATTTTAAAAATCACATTAGAAAGTTAAGTGCAAGTTCCCTATTAGTAATTGTTATAAACCCTTTGTATGCTGACAATAAATTGTTTTCCTCTCTCTCTAGGTGACTCCCTCGTCAAAGGTGGTCGGAGACCTGGCCCAGTTCATGGTGCAGAACAAACTGTCTTCCAAGGACGTCCTTGACAAGGCGGAGGAACTGAGCTTCCCCAAGTCGGTGGTCGAGTTCCTCCAAGGTCACATCGGAGAGCCGTACGGTGGCTACCCGGAGCCCCTCAGGTCTAAGGTCTGTTTGTTGCGCTGTACTACTTTCATGTTATCCAGTCTCCAGTCTTGTTAGTTTGTAAATATTCACTTCAGTTTCAGTAAGAGTTATTCAATCAGTTACAAGTCAAAATAATATGGTACGTATTCCCAATCAAAATAATATGGTACATATTCCCAACATTTATCAACTTTTTTTAACGTAATTTAGTTTTCATTTTTACCAACAGCATTATTCAAGATGTTCTTCTTCTAGAGCATCAAATTTTTTAAAATTAACATTAATTAGCATTTATAAATAAATTGCTAAAAAAAAAATTTTTGGAAATTTTTTTTGAAAAAAATCATCCACCCTGCTAAAAAAGGCACATCTCTCTGAACGGCAACCGAACAAGGGGGTTGTGTCTGCAGGTTCTCAAGGACATGCCCCGCATGACGGGCCGGCCCGGCGCGACGATACCCCCGCTAGACTTTGCCCAGCTCAAGGCCGAGCTGGTCGAGAAACATCCCCACGCGACGGACAAGGACGTCATGTCCGCCGCGCTCTACCCCCTCGTCACGGACGACTTCCTCGGCTTCAGGGAGGACTACGGACCCGTCGACAGGCTCGACACCAGGATATTCCTCACCGGACCCAAAGTCGGCGAGGAGTTCGAGGTATGATAAATAGTAAATAAATTTAAAAAAACATTTTAAAAAATGTATACAGTAAACCTTTCCAGCACAATTCGACACTAAATGTGTCAAGAGATAGCACCACTGCTGCGCAACATGGCTGACAGTTAGAGGGTAACAAACTGACAGGAGATCATGGATCCGCCTAAACATGTTATTGCGCAAAGTAAGTTTTTAACTTTATTCTGAAATATACATACATTTGAAAGCAAATAGAGCCCATAGGAACCTCAATGAAAGAGAGGCAGTGTTAATCGGTGGCCTTTTAATTGCATGTGGTTAATTAACATTATGATCAGAACATGAACTTCGGGCCTTCGGATGCTTGGTGTGTCCCCTGATCAAAAATCCCCATAATATCAAAGGCATCTTGGATACAAAACGTAACCAGCAAATATCCAGCAAAACTGGATATTCACTGATGCAACAATATCGCTTATGTTTCTTTGGAATCGTTGCCATTCTCATATAAACACTGACAAATGACACTGACAAATGACACTGACAAATGACATCCAGCGGCTTTGTTGCCCTCTAGCTATTACTTCACGATTTCGCCGCCAGAGATCATATCTGCAACATTTAGTGCCGAATTGTCAGGCAAGGGGGTGTTGCCACCAATACTAAGGCGTAAATTAAATTAGTGCCGCCAAGTTTAGCACAACAATATTTTTAATTCATCTCCACACCTTGCTTTAAATAAATAGACACAAATAGGTAAATAAATAAATAAATCTGTATTTATTATCTACCCACTCAGTCGGTTACAAGAATTGATTTTCAGTGAGAGACATTATGCCATAGTGTGTGCTTCGTTACTAAAGCGAAGTCGGCTTTAGATTCATCATCAATTATAGTTGGAATTGTTAAAGCCATTTTTTCTGTTATCCATTGTATATAAATTAATGCTCTGTTACATTATAGGTTACAGAAATGTATGTTCATTTTCCACTTTCTTTTTATGCTTTTCTTTTAATGTTAGATTTATTTAATATTTGTTTTTGTATTTGTATTATTCTTCTACTTTAACACCTTAAATGTGAATTTATTTTTAATTTGCTGCAATTATATAAAGGTCTTCCAATACACAAGGCATACTCGACTTATATTGGAAGTACTCTGCAACTGTTCTCATATATCTTCTTCTTCTTCTTCTTTCGAACACCCAGAGTTGGAACTTATGCCATTCTCTGCCTAGTTGCCCAATAAAGGTTTGCCACATATTTTCTCCTTGCTATCTTTTGCCCCTCCATTAGATCCCTTTCTGCTGTCAAAGAGACACATGTCGTAAGATGTTCCGCGTCCTGGTCTTGTTCTTTGCAGAGTTGGCATATTCTCGTATCCACCACTCCTATTTTGTGCAGATGGGCTTGCAGGTAGTCGTGGCCGGTGTCCATCCGGAAATTTGCCACGTATACCCTTCTTTCTTCCTTATCAATTTTCCTCATATATGTAGGTACAAATAATATGTATTTCACTGGAAATAAAATTTCATTCATTCGTTTGATTTCCAAATCTGTCACACCAGCGTACTAACGAGTCATGCTTCGCAGGTGACTATTGAACGCGGAAAGACGCTGGGAGTGAAGACGCTCGCGATGGCCGAAGATCTGACCAAGGACGGTAAACGAGAGGTGTTCTTCGAGATGAACGGACAACTACGTTCCGTCTTCATTCAAGACAAGGAGGCCGTCAAGGTAAGCTGTTGGTCCCGTTCCTAGCTGTACCGGAACGGTAAGCTGTGCATTTTGCAGAGTATATCCCCGATAACGTTACAGTACCACACTGTCGGTAACGTCAATTATGGTTCAACTGTACGTATATATAATCGAAAGTTGGCAGTCAATCTCATGGACAATTTTAATTTTAGCGATTCATTTTTATTTCTAAGTCGGATCACAATAGCGATGTACGTCTTTTTAGCAGTAATTTTGCTAAATCTAGCATTTTCATGTATTTTCTCTTTTTATCAACACCTTGTTTATGAGGGGGTATCTTGCACTTGTAACGGCAAATTATGTGCAGGTATTTAACATTATTTCAATTATTGTAACTCTACTCAACGGTTAGAGATAATTCCTAACTAAATAAATATCAATAGAAATGGGGACACTTTATTTTTTGTAGCATTTTCAAAAATACATGTTCGCCGATTTACCATCTAAAACAAACAAGTGTATCTACTCGTCGTGTGACTCACGTTTGTGTGTGTGTCCAGGAACTCCACATCCATCCGAAGGCGGCCAAGGGGGTCAAGGGTCAGGTGGGGGCCCCCATGCCGGGCACGGTCATCGAGATCCGCGTTGCCGTGGGCGACCGCGTGGAGAAGGGGGCCCCGCTCGTGGTCCTATCCGCGATGAAGATGGAGATGGTAGTCCAGGCGCCCATCGCCGGCACGGTCAAATCTCTGGACATCACAAAGAACATGAAGCTAGAGGGCGAGGATCTTCTACTGACCATAGAGTAGAGACGACGCGGTTTTGATCCCCCGCGATGTTCGGCCTCTTTCGATACGCGACCTACGTTTGTTTGTGGCCGGGGTTGAGAGATTGGCCCGATTTTTTTTTTTTTTTTGTAAATATAGAGGAAACACATAACTGCGATATATTAAACATTTCCTTAACAGGCTACTCAAAGTAACATAAAATTCATAATATCAGTAGCTAATCACATCACATGACCAAAAGTAATACTGCAAATTGAGGGGAAAGAAAATTTGTTTATGGATTTTTTTATTTTTAAAACCCCAAAAACCTAGCACTAAACGCCACATTAAGCCCGTATTTTCTCAACCCTGGTGTGTGACTTGTGGAATGCAATGGAAACGAGTGAAACACAGAGTGGTTAATTGTAGAAGACAATCATGTGAGAACCGTAATTTGTAATAACTGTAAAAAGTGGGGTGAAGCGCTTATCCCGTCGCCTGTGGCAAAAGCTTATGTTCAACAGGCGGAGACCATATTATCTCGGCCACGTCGAACATCCAGCTAATTAACTATGACACTTTGTAAGGGTATAGAACTTAAGGAATAAAAGACAACGGTACAATAAGAAAGTCAATTAGAGAATGTAATGAGAATGTGATAGTATGTAGCCTACTAATGCTAGGCATAATCTGTAAAACTGATTACAGTCCCAAATGCTAAAACTAAGAATGCCAAAGGTGACAATATTATATAGTCATCCATATGTAGTACTGATATTAGTTCCAGAAATCTGGGAATCGTAATGAAATCGCCAAAAGTGTAACTTCCCATCACACGACGAATGAAAGTTCGTACGTAATGTTCCACATTTCCCGTGTGGCCTATTATACACCAGGTTACTGAAAGTGTACATAGACAAATAAATCTCTAAAATAGAGACTACTATATACTCAGATGAAATAAAAAGAAATATTTCTTATAATCAAGTTCAATAAATCAATCTTGACAATTTGTTTCGCTCGATTGTTAGCAAAATAAGTCAATGTGGCTAAGGCATCTTTCAAGCCGATTATGTTTGAGCAGCAGTCTGATATACTATTATATACATAGGCTAGCCTGCTCTACTTTGCATAATAGTCTTACAGTAAAGTATCTACCAAAATGACCGACATAGCAACATTTATTGGGCTACAATACAATCATTCAATGTGGTATCAGTAATTTCAATCATATTTATTTAATTACAAGTCTTGACTCTAGACTATATTTCGGATGAATAGCAATGCCATGGCTGTAAGTCTACAGTGTAGCATATTGCATATCACTGAAAATATGAATACCTATCTACTGTGTACATTCTGATAGATTAGTGATGTTGGTACAGTAGGCCTGCATGACTGTGTGTTTAGCTGCGGGCTTACTCGTTGAGTATCGCTTGATGTGCTCCACATTTAACTGATAGAGCTTCGCATTGTTTACAGTCGTTCTAACTTAACATAAATATATAACGCAAGCACCATCTAGGAGGATTTACTTCTAGATCTGAAAACCGTTGTTGTACGTGATAGGTCGCCTCTTGTTGAAGGTGGAACACATCAAGCTCTGACTCGACGATATTAATACATAAGTGTGTTTTATTTTTTTATGTAGACTAAAGACAATTGTATTTAATTAAAGATTTACAATGTATATATTTAGAGAAAACTTAATTCTTTTATGGAATCTCATGTCAAGATTTCAATGGAGGTAACATATTGCACTGTATATTTAGATTATTGTTAGGCGGGTAGGCTAATTAACATGCGTGGCTGCCCCGTGCATGAGCATAAGTGTAAAACAATCAACACCAATTTCTACAGTGCTAGTGAAATTGTGGCCAGTTGAAACTTGATCAGGATAAATTATCTATATAATAAGACAGTTGTGTGTGCATCTGTATATTGTGTTAATTGCTGTGCAATAGTGGAGTGAATATTTTTTACAGATGTTATTGTTAGGTGTATAATTTATTTGGGAAGATAATTTGACATGATGATGGTTGTTAAGTTTGTATATATTATTAAAATAGAAATATTGGAATATAACAGGATAAAAGCTGAACTTATTTCACAAATTGATAAGCAAAAAACACAATTCGTATGACAGAAAGCCTTGTAGAGTTGAACGGAACCGGATTAACACAGTCTGATGTGGATGCCTAAACCAAGAGGCGTTAAGTCGGAAATGTGTTACGCCTTTCAGTTACCCACTTGATACATATTCGATGTGGTTAGAAAACGAAACTACGACACGTTATAACGGTTTGGCTCTGCAAGGCTCTCGTGTATCGTCTTGTTTACGTGTTCTGTTGGTATCTGATATTTCCCAGGTCTATAACTCTCCTTTCCTAAATAGGCCTCTAAACAAACCAGTCTTGTCTAGACTACCTACTTCAATTTACTTTACTACAAACGTTACAGAGTGAAAGATATGAGAAACAACAGCTGTCCACAAACTCGTGTAGACTTCTAGCCTGTATTTAATTTTGTAGCATGAACCACAAACCACAACACATGATCGTATAACCATGGAGTTATATTGGAGGACTATTATAAATCCATGGTATAACTATGGATCTTGTGACCAGCAATGATAAATGCTAGTAGTTGTGGCTACATTTAAAAAAAAAATTTATTGATTTGATAGGTCTACCGAACTCACGAGGATGCATAGGCCCTACATGCAGAATCAATCCTATGTTTATAAATAGATGCCGAATGAAATGGACTAGACCTACCCCAATGAGATGATGGATTCCATGAGGTATGCGGATAAAACTTTTTTAACCATGTACCATACTGTACAGCTGCAGTCCTTTCTCTAGTACTTCATCATTGATTCCACAGTCCGGAACTTGAAACGTGACGACTCCAATCTTCGATATATCCCGTATGTTTCTCTTATCGTCATCAAAAAATAACATTTGTGAATATTCTACTCCAGATTTTTCATGTAAACTTTGAAAATGTTCAATCTTTGTTCCTTTGTATATTTCCTTGTATTGGAAATAGTTTGATAATCTGAAAAATTCCAGTAGCTGGTAGGCTCCACAGATATCCGAAATCCTAGATGCTACAGCTAAATGGTATCCTTGGATTGTCAGTTTCTGTAAAATATTCCTCGCATCTGGAAAGCACTTCGCTTGCCAACCTCGAGAGTCGACTATTTCGCCCATTTCATTTCTGTGAAAAGGACTCTTTGTGTTTTTATCGACTCGAAATGGCCACAACGTATGGTCCAAGTCAAAGACTATAAGGGTTGGCTTTATAATCACTCGATCACTTTTAGTGTCCATAATTTCAGTAAAATCTTCAAGGACTTAATTTTCAGGAAGATGTCATCAGTTTTAAAACGACTTGTTTCCTAGAAGATAAGAAATCTATAATATGGTATTACATTTTGAAGTGGTTGATATACATAGGCTAGTCAATGTGACTTCCACTAACTAGTTTGGGTTGATCCTAATCGAATCTAGGCCCCTAGACCTCCCTAACTTTACTTCGGGCCTGTTCACCTAGCCTAGGCCCTAGTCCACCTTATAGTATTTTCCACCTTGGAAAACGGAGCGGCAAATAGTCACATCAAGCTACTCAGCACTGCGGGGGTGGACCGTTCATTGGCCTAACTATCGTGTTTAATTTTCCACCTGTCAATCAACCTTAATCCCCTGATCTTGCCATCCCTTTGTATTGACATTTTTGGAGTAAACATTCGTCTATCGTAAAAGCTCAAACTTGTTAGTTTGGCGGTTAGCCACCAATTTGATTACAATGAGGCAGAGAACTGACCAGGGTGGTGGCAACAAGCAGTAACTCATCCCTTCCAGTCGTCAACCGCTAGTGACGTTGTGACACAAGGTTACACACCTCTCGTGACAACTCAATGGCTTTCAGCGCGCTTTTTACCACTACGTTTCCCAAGGTGGAAAATACTTTAGGCTAGGCCTTAGTCTCTCAAAAGCCACCGCCGTGCGTACCCGTGTGTGATACATAGTTATCAGGTTTAAAACACAAATTTCTTATATTATGTTATGTTTTATCTAACCTGTAGGCCTAGGCCTCCTAGGTATGCCTAGGCTCATCTTGCCTAGGCCTAGGGCCTAGGCCTAGCCTACCATAACCTAGAAAGGCCAACCTAGGCCTAGGCCTAGACCTAGAATCAACATTCAACATGCCATGCCAAAGTTAAAACTAAATGATAATAAATAATGAAAATTCATATTGTTTTATTCCATAATAGGAGGTCAATTGAATCGTTAATACTAAGAGAATTTTTAAACGTACCTTACTAAACGGAAAATCTGTTTTAATTCACCCGCCACAGTCGCCATTGCAATTTGCAAAAAACAAATTTGTTTTGGTTAGATTGGTAAACTACCCTGATAGTGGCAGGAAACTAGCACCGCAACGCGCGATAGCCTTGACCAAAGCCTAATTACTACTAATTAGTGACGTTAGCACAGGCAGTTGCAAAAATCATAAATTAAAAATCAATGTGGTTGTTCCCACGATTTTTGCCGTGATAAACCATGGGAATAATAGGGTCTCCCTTTGGGTTTATTGTTCTGGTGCTAGCTTCCTTCCTCTCTAGTTACGCTTTTATTTATTTGTTGCGCTAACGTTGGTAGTCTAATATCATATGTTTGTGAGAAACATGGGGGACTTTTAATTTAGCATGCACCAAATTGATGGTTACATAAGTGATGATTTATTTACTAAATTTGTTAAAAATTTGTTTATTGTAATGTGACAAGTGTTTACAATTGATACCATCTTGGTTTTGAAGAAAATTTTACGTGATGTCGTCGTCCTAGGCCTACAGATCGCTGATAGGCCCTAGCTGCTGGTTTCAAAATGAACAATTTGTCAAGTGTCACTTCGTTATGTGCAAATGTAGGCCTGTCACCTGAAATTGTAGGTCTACGTTTGGCTTGGCGTTCACATTGGCGTAATCTTCACACTTCAAGGTATTAGTGAATTTATTTTCCGTAGGGGTAGGCCTATATATTCTGAACCGCAAGTATGCACCCAGCAGTAGGGCCTAGGCCTAGGCCCTAGGCCCTAGCACCCTTCAGGGTTTAATTGGGGCCTCTAGGCCCCAGGGCCTAGGCCTAGGATTGGTGATGGAATGGTCTTAAAAGTTATGAATTTACTGTTCTGTTCCAGATGCCTACTGTTTGACACACATTATGATACTTTAAAATTGAAAAGAAATTGTTCACGTAAAGATATTCGCGAAGCTTTTATCAAATTATCTAAGGAATTACATCCTGATACAAATCTAACAAAACCCGAGAATCATGACCGGTTTGTTAAACTCAATGAAGCATACAGTATTTTAAGCAAACCTTACAGAAGAGCAAATTATGATCTGTCACTAGTGCCGTTAAGATCTCAACGTGGTGGGGTAATCCGGACAGAGGGCGCATCGAAAGATGGGTAAGATTTCCTATTACACATAAATGTAATGTAAGAGTAGGCCTATGAGGAGTAATTAATATGTTAAATTTCCTCTCCATACAGGCCTTTCCGAGACCGTTCATTTTGGGAACACCGTGATAAAGCTCAAGATACATTTTACTACAGTAGACCATATTATGGAATATCAGGTTTAAGGAAACTTTCCAACTCATGGATTGTTGCGTTTTGCATATTCTTCACCATAGTTGGGGCTGGATTACAATTTCTAGCTATAAGGTTGGTACCAGTATTTCCGATTGCATTTTTATTGGATTTATTCAGCATGTAGGCCTACGTGTTGGCTTACATGTTTATTCGGTTTCAAGCCTACTTTTAGCTTTTCTCTTCACCCAAATATTTTAAGTATTTTCTAGTATCTTTGTAGGCCCCCCTATTTGAATGGTACCAGTAGTTTCAAGCCAGCACAATTATGGCACTCTTAAATTAGATTCAATTCCTGCCATCAGCAATCCTGGCTAAAACTTTGTATAATGTCTTTCCTAGTCACGAGAGGAATCTTGGGATTGAGTACGTATCTAGGTATATTAGTATTACTGTGTACAGTACGTACATACCAATATTCCCAGCAACATCATACATCTTGATCAAGGCATAATGTATATATCTCTTTTATTTAAATAGCCAGCTGATGTTTGATAAGATAGAAGTTAAAAGCAATTCAATACAATAGGAGATGAGTGCTTGGGTTCAGGTAAAGTCTGTGCTCTTTTGAGGCCCACCATTATTATTATTATTATTATTATTATTATTTATGTAGTGAGAAACTACCTTTTCTCATTCTGGCACTTTTTGGGAAATTAATTAAAAAAAAAATTAATTAAAAAAGAATGAAAACAAATTTCGATTTAAATCGAAATTTGTTTTCATTCTTTTTTAATTTTCTATATTTATTTATTTATTTGACGAAATGCCGAGCGGCATGAAGAGGGTGGAGAAAGAAGCGTGTCTCTACTGGT
The DNA here is from genome assembly GCA_945910005.1 of Isoperla grammatica. Taxonomy (NCBI): domain Eukaryota; kingdom Metazoa; phylum Arthropoda; class Insecta; order Plecoptera; family Perlodidae; genus Isoperla; species Isoperla grammatica. The sequence continues at coordinate 54,840,793 of OX246740.1, forward strand.
TGACCAGATCGAGCATGATGGGCCATCATTGATGGCATAATAACCAAATGTGGGCATTTGAGAAGAAGAAGAAGATTTATTTGTAACTGCATTAAAATGCATTTGGTTACACATTTTTGAATTATTATTAAAGGTTTGCAGTATAAGTCTTGCCACTAGTGCACTGCAGACCCTTAATCTTCTACATTATTACATTTCATTTAGTTGGGTTAATGGGTGTTTCTACTAACAGTCCAGCACATCACAGAATCAGCACCAAGCTCGGATTTTAATTAGCTTTCTTTGTTTGTTGGTATGTTCCTTTAAATATAGTATAGTACCGGGTACGTAGTTCTCAGTCGATTGATATTTCAACACATAGTGTGCGTTGTAATGTGCTGCCTGTAACGGAAATAGAAATGCAATTAGAGACGCCTGTTTTGACAATTTGCCCAAGGTCATGGATGTACCACGTGTAGACCTATGCGCAGTGTTGGGTAAGTTCCTTAAAAAATGGACCTAGTTCCAGTTCCAGTTCCATGCAAGGAAAAAGGAACTCTTTCCAGTTCCAAGTTCCTCTAATAAAAAAGGAACTGGGGCGTTCCTTAGTTCCTTTCAAAATGTAACTAAGTTCCTAAATAGTTCCTTTTTTCAAACAACCATTTTACTTTGGATATTGCAAAAAATGTTCTGTATTTTTTAAAGGGCGGTATTTTATTGCCACGAACACCAGACATTATAAAAAAAACGATCGAAAGAGACAGCGATGTGGTCACATGCACTTGTCGCGAAGAATTGAATAGCCTAGATCAGTGAATAATGAGATAGCTCCTTGCCCCTAAATAACTTCAACCCCCACCCCACTCGGACCACATCTTTCATCATCAATGCCTTCCCGTTTCCATTGAATTCGAATGCAGTTTCGCTGGCGATGCGAATAATTGGTATTAACACCGCCGGGGTGTTAGGTGAACATTGACTGATGTGACGGGTTTCATGTTTTGTTTGATTTCGGAATGACCGTCTGAGTCATGTTGCTCTCGCACCTGTGTATATGAGGGGTTGGACGGTTGGTCAGTTGAAGTGGCATGAGACGCTTATTCCGCACGAGCGATTTGGGATTAGTCACCGGTTTCGGGTCTTCGACTTGTGCCGGTGTGCGACTAATTGGAGACCCCACGCGGGGGTGGCGTAGCAGGTGGTGGGTTGGGATGGGTAGACAAGAATGAAATATTACAAAAAAAGTTGTTTTAGATTTCTCGTTTCTGTCATCTTGTAAGTAAACTATGTTTTGGCGCTTTCGTCCTTCAAGCTTGAACTGTCAAGTAAAAATAAAAGGAACTTATGAAAATAAGTTACAGTTAGTTCTCAGTCGATTGATATTTCAACACATAGTGTGCGTTGTAATGTGCTGCCTGTAACGGAAATAGAAATGCAATTAGAGACGCCTGTTTTGACAATTTGCCCAAGGTCATGGATGTACCACGTGTAGACCTATGCGTAACATTTTGTAAGTCAGTTTATATTATGAATGGTTGCATGGAAAGTAGCTGGCTATTTTAGTTATGGACAACCAATGAAGCCAGTCACAACATTATGAATTTAAACACCATTCCATTTACACACGATTGACACCGTTCCTTCATTAATGTAACATCAATCGTCAACTTTATTTTGCAACTAAATTCATTTACAGGTGAAGAATGCTCCACAGAACACAAGAAATGGCATGTGTTAAAACTTGAAAGTCACCTTGATGGAGGAAATTTATGGTTATGGAAATTTTGTTTAATGAGAATCTTTTCACCCATCATTTCCTACATTTTTTAATTGTTCTATGTGTAGGTAAACTCAAGTATAACACAGATTTTATGAAAGTAAAGCGTTAATATACTTTCAGCTCTGTCTACCACTCTGCTTTGTACGTTTCAGAAAGTCGGTGGCTTTCACGCGGGAGAGTTTGGACGAGACGAGTACACACAATAGTTTGCTGCACAACCAGGCACGAAGGCAAGCGATCCACAACGGAAACCAACGACAGCTGCAGCTGTTGCGAACGCGGCTGCTTGATCCCAACGCACACGCCAGAACCGCCAACCCCGGAAAGAATGACGTTGATCCTTAGACGTAAACTTACTTTTTGTGAATACTGTGTACATATATTAGGTTTTATTAGATTTATTTTCCGTTCTGAAAAAATGTGCAATATAAATAAGCTTAGGCTGTATAATATTTAATGAATGATACTACATATATTTTAGTGTTGTAGTATGTTTATGTAAATTCAAGATAATAAAATATTTTCCAGCCCCTTTTTTTTTCTTTAGCAGGAAAACCATCTCCAATTCCATATTCTACATATATTTGCAAGTCATCAGCGGAAGAAAAATAACCCGAAGAATACAGCAAACACAACCAAAATTTACTGAAATATAAACTTACCGCACTTCGCACATCGAAACTCGGAACCACACAAATTTTTTTTTTCCTCTTATGCAATGATGACTTTTCAGCCATTCATTTTTCTCGCTATCCAATATAAAAATTAGCTTCTTGATCTGGCCTGCTCTGGTTGTCAGGCAGGGAGTCGATATCACTCTTCATTGCGGCACATCTGAAAAGGTGCGCCCGGTTTTAATTAAACAGATGAATAGAAACAGCCAAATTTACATTATCAGGTATTCTCTTTCTATGTGGGCATATGCCAGTGGTAACAGAAGGTATATTTTATTGAAAGGTTTATTTTGTTTTTGAAATTTTTTAATTTTATGGTCTATTTTTGCTTTTGCTGAACAAAACGTTCAACAAAATTCAACTTGGAGATCAGTAAAGTGGGGCTCAAACAGGAAGTAGAGCCCGTTTCAGTAGACTAGTTCTGTTCTAGTTCTACAAGACCATTAAAGTGAGGCCCTGTACCCTTCAAAACGGCGGCAATTCGCTTTGAAGGCTTGGCGTTGATTTGTGGAATTTTTGGTTTATCTCACTCACAAGGCTAATTATTCCTTACTTTTTTGGATATATATTTCTACGTTATTACGTAAGGATGACTACCCCACCATCATCGACTACGTTTCTCCACCTTATTTTGGAAGGATGTGGTAAGATTCAAACATAACCTACAATTATTTCAAATTGAAATTTGCATCGTATAGGCTAGCCTAGGGCCTAGCCTTAGAATATCCAGCTTTGTCTGGATATTCTAAGTCCTAGCTAGGCCTAGGTTGGGTGTAGAGGTACCTTATGACATTTAATTAAGTAAATCTTATTGGTAAATGTAGCCTACATATATCAGCCTATATGTTCCCAATCCTCTCTTCTCATTCGGCTCTAGGCCTAGAGTAGAAAGGTCCCAGGGTTCTCTGCCTGTAGGAAGGAACTAAAGGCCGATATCATTACGGCTGGTAGTGGGTCAACCATAAGTAGGCCTAGGCCTAATTGGGGCAGTGATCTGAACTATTAGTGTAAGCCTAGGCCTACTTGTTTGACCTAGTATTCAAATTACGTTGCTACCTACTGCACTGTCGCTACCCGCCAATCTGTCACTGGTCAGCACCCAGCAGTGGCAGTAGGTGATTCATTATAAATTAAATTAGCTCTAGTTCCGTTAGTGACGAGACCCAAGCCTCCAGTGCTCCGCCCCACTTTCCTCGTTGACTTTTAGTGCACACTTGTGCATCACCAAACGTCGATGGCAATCATAGTGTAGATGGGTGTATTCTGTTTTATTTATTAAACTATCTACTGGGGAAGTATTTTCAAAGTTCTGGATGTCATATGACAAATTGTTAATCCATTTCCCTAAAAGTTAGCTCCATGGTCTAATGGTCTACTACTACTATACCTACAGCTAGGTACCACTAATGTAGGCTATGTAACCCTACTATTTTCTATTCTATTTTTCTCATTTGCAGCAATTAGCGAAAAGGAGGAATTGAGAGCATTGTTGTCTAAGCTGGGTGGAGAAATGTCAGACTTGAAGTTCCGCGTTAAAGAAGTCATAGAAGACAGGTATGTCAATTTTACGAAATTGGCGGAGGAACATCGCAATTTGTTGAATAAAGCTCAGTCATTGAGAGTGGAAGTGGACGAACTTGCAAAGAAAGTGAAAAATCACACGACTCCTTCTTTAAAAGAATCTACGAGTGAGCTACAGGAGTTGACAGCTTCTTTGCACGAAGTCTGCACAATGTCTACATTTGTTAACCACTTGCTAGACATCGATACCTCATTCCAGACAATTAATAGGCTTCGAGACAAGAAGGAATACTCTGAAATGGCAAGAGCTTTCACCCATATACGAGATATGCTTGATGAGCCACCAAGTAAAATTAATAATCTAGAGATATATCAAGCTTTGGCAAATGAATATGCATTGCAATGTGCTGCCTTTATGGATGATATGCAAACAATAATGAGAGAATGTATCAAATTTGAAACAACTATTAAGTCTGAAGGTCTAGATCATTTAGGAAAGTGTACTTTGCAAATAGACATAGGTCGATCCGACGAAATTTCTCAAATGTTTCCAGCTTTGAATTACCTTGAATCTGAAACTTTGTACATAAAAAGGTTTGCCGAGAAGATCTTAAATTCGTTGATTACGACAATCCTTCAACACGGAGCATCTGTTACTACCGAAGAGAATGGAAAAAGTGCATTGCTAATTGCGGGTATGGAAGTTACTGGTGAAAAGCGTTCTTATAAGACTGTTTTTGAAAACCTGTTGAAAGTATTTGGGTTCATCCAGTGTCACCTGGGAGTTCACATTGGAGACGACGTTACCTTGCTGAATAAAATTGGTGCTACGGTTGGTGGAGACTTTTGTAACTTGTTGGTGGAGCATTGTCTCTCTGCCACTATTCCAAATCATACCTCGCAGCTGAGTGGCTATACAACTGTCGCTGAGGATACAGCTGATTTCCAGATGCAGCTGATTGATATCGGTAAGCCACGATGTCAGCTATTACTAGAGCCACGTACATTTCACGAAGAACTATAATAACGTAGAAATGATTTTATTTCATAAAATGAGCATGAATTTATCAAATTTAAACCGGAAAATGACGAAATCGGAAATTGTATCCCTGCCAACTGCCAAATACGATACAAATTGCCGAGTAACATCGAAATTTGTTATTCATGTTTTAAGCAACGAAAAGCCAAAGAAATCGGAACATTTTAACTTTACCCAATGTTTTTTTGTAATTTTGACATTGTAGACTCATAATAACATGCTATGATTAAGCAATAAATGATTCACTCAAAGTTCGATAAAAACACTGAAAGTTAGCTTCTACTCAATGAAATCGAAATTTGTCGATTCAAAAACGAAATTTGCATAAAAAAAGTAAAACCATTTTCTCGTTTTCTTGTCCCTCTCTGCCCATGGCAATTTGTTAGTTACTTCTTACATGTTTTACAGATGTTTGCTCTTACATTCCATTACGTATTGCATAATCTAGATAGTATGTGTGCTCTTATCTGTTTAGGTTTCCTGAATCAGGAGGATAACACCTTGGTTGACTATGTGTCTAATGTTGAATTCTTGTGTGCCAATAAGACATGTCGAACGCTTTTGGATAAAGCTAGAGAAATAATGAAGAAAGATCTTTACGACATGATGGAAGTTAGTGGCCAAGCTGATGTGAGTAACATGGTCGTGTGAATGCTTCAACAGGAAGTCTGCTATTTAGTAAAATTTTAGCATTGCATCCCATTTTTCGATTCAGTAAAAAGCTAATTTTGCTATACTTACAGGAACTAAATTTGGATTGCAAATTAAATCTTTTACCGTGTATAGACCTACTCTAAAGTTTGTAGTCACTTTCCCGTACAGATGGCCGAAGAAGAAGAAGACAACTTCGTCAAGACTGAAAACGTGTCGTTCATCAAGCCGGAAATGGAGCTGAGCAAGAACACGTTCCGATTCCCGAGGTGCCGAATAAGCAAGTCCGCGTCCGAGCTGCTCGATCTGATCAACGACGTACTGTCCGAGTGCGCAAGGGGCACCGACGCTTGCGCACTCAGACTGTTCTACACCGCGAGGAACGTCGTCGAGTTGTACTGCGCAGTCGTTCCGAGCCACCACGAGAAGTTCCTCGAGGTCATTCCGCAGCACGTGGGCAAGTACTATTTCACATCTTTTTGGACTATTCCAAGTCACTGTTCTTTACCACACAAAAAATTAAATTGAGATTTTCGAAAACAACTTTGGTCTTCTTCTATGGGCACAACTCAAAAATTGAACAGTCTTATAGAAGGCCTAGACAATCAAACCCCCAACAATCCAACTGGCAGATACAGTGGTAGTTGTTGTAGAAACCATGCTCCCATAGATCATAGGAAGATATGTCCTCCAGATCATTCCACCAGGCAGTGGACAACATGTCACAACATGTACCTAATTTGACTTAGTGATATTAGGAGGGAAAACCAAATGTACGAAACTTTCTAGTCGTAGAAAATCTGCGTCGAATTTTTTTCCCAAGACAAACCGACGCGCCGAAGAAACGCACCCAACTAACATAGAGAAACGCGTGCGTTCGTTCTGATTCCAGCGTTGTTCCACAACAACTGCATGTACCTGTCTCATTGTTTGCTGACTGTTGGCGACGCGCATCGCAGCCTCTTGCCCCGAGTCCTGCACGACCACTTGTTGACGTTCGTCGACCAAATCACCGAACTGCGAGTGATCGGCACGACCGTCTTTCTCAAGCACATGCAAGCGCAACGGGACCGGTTGTTGGGCGTGATACGAGACTGTGGTATGTCTGTGTTGTATACATTTATCGAGCCACTCGAGACGAATTGTGATTTCTAAAAACAATGAATAATTACTATAATCAGCGATATATTTTTTAATTTGGAACTGAATTCGTTTTTTCAGGTCTCGCAAGATTGGGCATGAGTTCAAATTTGACTTCAGGAACGGAGAAGGCGTTGCGTCAATGTATGCGGCAGTTGGAGCTCTTGCAGTCGGTCTGGCGGTCTGTTCTACCAGATAATGTCTATTGCAAAGCTATAGGTAAGCGTTTGCACCCGAAACATAGCTATTTTGTATTTATTTATTTTCATTTAGCATTTCTTATTAATTCATGTGGAAGCCGACAAAGCTTCAAGTGTTCTTTTCATATCTTAACAATTTGCAGTATTTATTTTATTTTACATTTGATATGAAACAAAGAGTTTCACATCATTACACCTGTAGAAAAGAAAGTTAATATCAAGTAACTGTGTGTTGTTATTTATTTATTATGTATTTTATGTTATTAAATATTTGTATTCATACATCATGAAAAGAGTTGGAGCGTGAAACACAAGGAGTGGAAGAGGAGGGACATGGAGTGAAAAATAGGTATAGTCTAACAATAAACATATGAAAGAAGTTCAGAACAAATAGAAACTTAAGAAAACAATATTTGAGCGCAATATTTGAGCAATATTTAGCGCTAAGCTTTAAAAAAAATACGTCATTATGTTTTCTGGTCGACCAGTGTTTCTATTTCTCCTGTTCCAGGTTGCCTAGTGAACGCATTCGTTGAGGAACTTGTCGCTCGTGTGGTAACGGCCGAAGACATTCCCGCGGACGCGGCCGCCCAGCTCATCGAAATGTTCACCATTGTTGCCAATAGAATGCCCAAAGTTTTCCAGGTAAGCACTGTGACCGCTCAGTGGGAGACCGTACCACAGCAGCACCGTGAGCGTTTCTAGCCAAAATAAATTTCAGTAGGCGACGATGCCGCGGAAATGTAGACGGCTGCGAGACTGCTTAACATTACCAGCGAGAGAGGTGTGTGGTAGACTGTCTGTCATTCCATCAGCGATTGTACTGGGTTTCAATCAAGGGACTTGTTCTTGGGATTCTACAGCTGATCGTTATTTTAAATACATAACGCTTATTAATAATTTAGTTTTAAGTGCTTAAGTATTACTATAATCAAAATTACTACAAATATGAAATAATGTATATAAGGTTTATAAGATTTGGAGCACTTAACTGAAGTTCAGCTAGATGGTAATAGGTAAACTGAACAAAATCGCTCACTGCACACTCTACCTGTCATATATAGGCCTATCTCCCATAGCACTGGTGTAACAACTTCCAGTGAACTTTTTTATTTTTAAAATAGGTACATCGCCAGTTTTCACCAGGACGACAACAACAACCAATCAAATGCTTTGAAATGAACTCGTTTCCCCAAAACCCAAACCCAACTAAATAGTACATGCACTTATAGAAATGTAATTTTCTTTCCCAGGAACCAAAGGAAATCCATCGCCACGTTAAAACGTGGGGAACGTTCCTCGAACTTGTATCGATACTCGGAGCGAATCTGAGAGAGTTGAGTGATCGCTGGGGCAACGGCAAAGGACCCATCGCGCTTCTGTTTCAACCGGAACAGGTTAAACAACTCGTGAGAGCATTGTTCCAAAACACGGAGCGTCGAGCTGCTTTCCTTTCCGGGATCAAGTGAACTGTGTCCAAATGAATGTGTTGGAAAAGTCTGTTTTGTATTAAATGTCATTTTTGATTCTGTATCTATGATTGTGTGTTTCATTACTTGAAGTATCGTTGGGTAGAACAGGTTTTGGCGACCCGACCCTCGCGCCTACATTTGAGTTAGGCGCTTCATGCTCTCCCTCATAATGGGATTTCAAGTTTATGTTAAGATTGTTTGCTTCATGGCTTATTCCAAATTAGTGGCATTATCAATTTAAGAAGTTAACATGAGGGAAGCGTCAGGCATGGCCAGCCGGCTTCAATGTACCTAGGGGCCAGAATATGATGGGATTAATTTCCTATCCCCTACCCGACTTCATTGTTGGACACAGGGAGCAGATATAAAAAAAAAAAATCAATTTTTTCAATATAATAGTTTGTCTCTACATAAATGATACTGATACTGATGGCACAATATATAATTATTAATTAAGGATTTGTGTATTTCTATTTTAACACATGATTTTAGATTTATGATTTTGTTATTTTGTTGGTTGCAAAATGTGGGAAAAGATAATATTTTATGGAATAACATTTTTATTTTTTATTTCTCAAGGTTAAAGAATTAATCAAAACACACATCACATTGAATTTTTCAATAACTCAAAATAACTCAATACCTCAAAAACTGTGGGGTGTCACGCAGTTTGGAGAGCACACCTGGATAGGTAATATAGTTCAGATTTATGGCACAAAACATATCAGGGTTTAGTAAACAAAATGATGCACATTTGGTTAATGGGGTATTATTTCCCGCATGGAGGTACGAACCTGGGTCAATTACTCAAAAACTGTGGGGTGTCACGAAGATTGGAAATCATATGTGTATAGGTAATATATTGGAGATTATTAATTTACTATGGATGACACGAAACATCGGGGTTCAGTTAAAAAATGATGCAAATTTGGTTAATGGGGTATTATTTCCCGCACGGAGGTACGAACCTGGGTCAATGACTCAAAAACTGTGGGGTGTCACGCAGATTGGAAATCATCTGTGTATAGGTAATATATTGCAGATTAATAATTTACTATAGGGGGCGCGAAACATGTCGGGGTTTGCTTAAAAAATGATGCGCATTTGGTTAATGCGATACTATTTCCCGCACGGAGGTACGAACCGGGGTTAATTACTCAAATACTGTGGGGTATCACGCAGATTGGAAATCATGTGTGTATAGATAATATATTGCAGATTAATAATTTACTATAGGTTGCTCGTAACATATCAGGGTTTAGTTAAAAAATGATGCGCATTTGGTTAATGGGGTACTATTTCCCGCACGGAGGTACGGAAATGGGTCAATTACCTCAGGGTTTAGTTGAAATTGATAGGTAGCAACTAATAAACTCAATGGTAGCATCATATTATAATATCTTTGGGTAGCATATTATACATAGAAAACGGTGTAGAATGTGCGAAGTGCTTATTCCATTTGGTGCTCAGCGTATTTTGTTTTGGCTGTTGGCTACGCGTACCAGGGTTGCCAATCTAGCGGTTTTGCCGCTAGATCTAGCGTTTTCAAAAGTCGAAAAGCGGCGAAAATATGAAATTAGACTAGCGGTGACACTTAGCGGTATTTGAATCTCAAAACAGCGGTGAAATAAAAATTTAGTGGTGTACGAAAAAAAGATAAACTTACCAAAAACAAGTAGGCCCTTACGTGTAAATATTTTGAGACATGGAAATTATTTATTTTTATTTATTTTTTTACTTAATTTTTGTATGTATTGGTAGGCCCATTTAAACACCAACACCCGTGTGTAAGTCACTGAACCAGTTCAAATTCCGCGCAATGTTTACAATCGAATATCGAGCGTCGAGACATATAAACTATAAATATACTATACTATGTATACTAAACTATAAATATATCTAATAAAAATGAAAACTGAGAAGAAGATACAGTAAATAATTCAATCACATCGTATTTCATTCTGAATCCTTCTTTACGTTCATAGTTATGATTATTTAATAAATACTCTACATTATCAGACGTAGGCCTAGTACGAAATTAAACTTGATTCTGCATTCAGCATTACCAACTTATTTTCTTTATTTGTTTGCCTTTTATTCCTAGTATTTTGCAACAGATTTTGTATTCTGCAATTTCTTTACACTAGTTTCATAAAGCTAGCGGTACAGTCTTTGAATCTGGCGGTATTTTATGGTGCAACTAGCGGCCGTGGGGCTGGGAGTCCGACTTCGAGAATATATCGTCTCTATCTTCACGCAGCTTGTGGTAGTGAAAGGTGAAAGCAGGAGCGGCAGGAGCCTAGGCCTAGTTCACGCAATCCGTCTCGTACATTTCTGTGCGCTGAAAACATTATACTTTTTATAAGTGTCATCGAAGTGTTATAATGCCTACAAAAAAGAAAAACAAGCAACCCAAAAACGCTTTCTATTATTATATGCTTGATTTCAAAAGTAAAAAAGAAGCTGAAGGTGTTGTTTTTCCCGGAGGTCTGAAAGATGTAGCTGAAGCTGCTAGTCCTTCATGGAAGGTAGGTAGGCTAGCCTAGACTGGGCTAGACCAATGGTAAAGTACTTGGGTAGGCCCTCCCAGGCCTTGTTCTCAAACGTTTTGTAGGGCCCATGGGACGTAAGTTTACCTGGCCTAGGGGTCCTTCAAGGAAATTGGCCTAGGCCTAGGCCCTAGGCCTCACTACAGCATAAATCAAAATGTAAATTTTAGGCCTAGGCTAGGCCTATAGGTCTGCAAGACTTTGTACAACACTGAAAATAAGGATTAGGCTACAGGGCTTTGCGGCTAGCCTAGTTTCATACACTAGCCTACGTATAGTCTAGGCCTAGGGCCTAGGCTTAGTACAACAGGCGCTAGGCCTAGCCTAGGCTAGGCTTAGGCTAGTCCGACCTAACTTAGTCCAATGCGAACTAGAAATCTTTGATATAGGCCTAGGCCTAGGGGGACACCTGAATGTCCAGTAGATTTTACCGGACCAACAGAGCCTCGGTTAAATTGAGCCAACTGTGCTTGATATACGCGTAGCTCGGTTTCACTGCAACGTGATAATTGCTGATCGACGAATCCAGTTGCAGCAAACAACTAGCGCTAGGGAGCGTGTGTAGCACCGCTAGTCAAAGGCGGTTGCTCTTGGAAATAGTCACAACATAGCAGTCGGTGAGTCTAGTGTTTATTGCGGCTGTAGTTAGCCCGATATTAAATGTAGCCTATTGATATACGGTTCGGCCTATCGTCGACGTCGTGCGAGCTTATCTAATCCGAGCTAGCTCCTGTGATATACGTAGTGATAAACAATCAAATGTTCTGGAGTGATATCACAGTAGGCCTAAGTCTAGCCTATAAGAATCCATACAGTAGGCAGAGGCCTACTGCAGTTCCTATAGCAGCTATGGCTCATGAGTGTTATGAGGTGGAAATTAATAGGGGGTGGGATGGAGTTTTAAACACATTTTAGGCAATGCCCTCCCTCTTAATAAATCTTGAATGCACGACTATGGGCCGGAAGAGGGGGGAGGGAGATCACTCTGCCACTGGCGAGGTGCGGCGCAGCAAAAAAGCTTCAAGAAATAGAAATGTTCATTGAACAACTTGCGCACGGCAACATAAGCACGGCGTAGCGGTGAAAGGTTGACAATTGACATACACTCATTAGGCCTACTATTATAAAATCTACCGCGAGTTATAGTACTAGGCCTAGTACTACCTAATCGGCTCTTCAACTTCAGCCACAGCCCATAGGTATAGGACCTGTGCACGTATGTGTTTGCAGCAAGAAAATAGTTTGAGTTTTGGTACTGTCTGTATGGATTCTTATATTGTGGTACCGGTACCCTAATATCATGTTTGATTTTGAGGTTAATTACGTCACGTCTGACAGACCAGTTTCGTATCAAATACTCATGTATATTATTACAAAAATCCCTGCACACTGATGCCCCAAAATTAATATGATGTCTAGGCCTAATTATCGGGTTGCCAAGGTAACTAGGCCTAGTCTTCAACAAGGAAAACGCTGTAGGTGACGCGTTAATAAGCGAGAACGTCCATGAAGAAAGAAAATGAACATTGTGCCGAAAGGTTTTCAACGCTAATACCATTGTTCAAGTCCATGTTTCAGTAAAGGCCATGCGTAGGCCTAGCCTACATCAATAATCAGCCAGTGCATCCAATGCAAACACGCCCTCTAGCGAGTTTCATTTTAAGAGCTTAGATTTTCTTGTAGGCACTGATAGTTTAGTAAAGTACGATGTCACATCCGGTATCGCCCAGGGAAGCTCGCTTGGACCTTTATTCTTTGTACTTTTTATTGACGATCTGCCTGAGTACCTATCACTAGAGATCCTTGTAAATGGTTTTATTTTTTAGCATATTTCGTTTTATTAAATCCAAATTTCGCTGTTGAGCAGTAATTTCAGCTTTTTGGCGGTGTTTCAATTTTAATTTTCAAAATCTAATTTGTATCTTGTATTTTTTTAACGTATGTGGCAGGCCTTCATTGTTGCGTAGGTCTACCATGATAGTAAAAAAGGAAATGGAAGGTAATACAGTCAGCAAGGATTCTACTTACGGAATGAAATGCAATTTTTGGTAACTGAGTATGTTATTTATAGATTAATTATCTATTGTTTTAACACAAAATGTGGGGTTTTTGACAGAAATTCTGTGTTTTCGTTTTTATAATTTCAGTAAACTTATGTTATTTCGCGTATACACGGGATTTCGTTTTATTTCGCGATTCAAAAAGACTATTTTTAGACTCACAACTGACTGTCATGCCAACATATTTCAATTGCTGCACGTTTCAAGTGATTTCGCGCTATCGCGCATTGCGAAATACAAGGATCTCTACCCATAGGTATAGGACCTGTGCACGTATGTGTTTGCAGCAAGAAAATAGTTTGAGTTTTGGTACTGTATGGATTCTTATATTGTGGTACCCTAATATCATGTTTGATTTTGAGGTTAATTACGTCATGTCTGACAGACCAGTTTCGTATCAAATACTCATGTATATTATTACAAAAATCCCTGCACACTGATGCCCCAAAATTAACATGATGTCTAGGCCTAATTATCGCGTTGCCAAGGTAACTAGGCATAGTCTTCAACAAGGAAAACGCTGTAGGTGACCCGTTAATAAGCGAGAACGTCCATGAAGAAAGAAAATGAACATTGTGCCGAAAGGTTTTCAACGCTATTACCATTGTTCAAGTCCATGTTTCAGTAAAGGCCATGCATAGTCCTAGCCTACATCAATAATCAGCCAGCGCATCCAATGCAAACACGGCCTCAAGCGAGTTTCATTTTAAGAGCTTAGATTTTCTTGTAGGCACTGATAGTTTAGTAAAGTACGATGTCACATCCGGTATCGCCCAGGGAAGCTCGCTTGGACCTTTATTCTTTGTACTTTTTATTGACGATCTGCCTGAGTACCTATTTGACGTGGACGTTCTGTTATCTGCTGACGACAGCAAATTATTTAAAGTAATTAAATCTTTGCGTGATGCTATCGTCTTACAACACTCTATTGACAGAGTTGTCGATTCCAGGTGCCACATTTGGCAGTTGAATCCGAATGTTAAAAAATGCGGTGTAATCTCAATTACTATTTTAATTACAAATCTCTCCAAACTTGAATCCGTTAACAATCTCGGGGCTTTGTTTGATCCCAAACTTCAGTTTTTAGGACATATCAATAAAATTCGTGCCAGGCGATGCAAATGCTTGGTATATTATACAGGTTTACTGATATAAGGGACCCGAAGGCTCTCCGGGCGTTACGCCATGCGTGTTACCCATTCTTGGCTACTGTTCCCCGATATGGGCATCAGCAGCCGATACTAATTTGGACCTTCTTGACAGGGTAACGTCTTTCTTCTGTCGCATTGTTCGTTCTAGAGTGTTCTTATATCGCGATCTCGAAACCGCGGATATTTTAGCCAGGATGGGTCTATGCACTCTTAACATACGTAGACAGAGATGCGATCTAGTTTTGTTGCATAAGATATTTCATGGCCGTGTTAATACTGACTACCTTATCACTAACCTTTGCCTTCATGTACCCGGCCGGACAACACTCCTAAACAACCTGTTTCATATACCAAACTGCCACACCAACCTAGAGAGACGCTCCATCTTCACCCGCCTTCCGTCTTTACATAACGCACTTCCTTGCTCTGTGGACATCACATCCAGTCCTCATTCTTTTTATGCTTCATTCTTTCCACATCTACCTGTAAATTTCTGAGGTGCCTTTTCTATTGTTTATTGTTTTAAACGTTTTTAATTGTCCCTTCTACTGATGACAACACTGTTGATTAATTTTTATTACCTGACAAAGCAATTGTATTGCAGATATATGTATTGTATGTGTATTGTTATTGTGTTAATGTTGTTATTTGTTTTGTTTGGTGGTCACCCCTATTGGCATAAAATGCTGTAGTGCCCATGTACTGTAAATAAATAAATAAAGTTGGTTATGAACCCTATGATTTAAGGGTGTCAAAAATGGTTTAATGTTTGAATCCCATCCACAAAAGCATTTACAGCTGTCTGCATATTTACCGTTGTTTATTATAGGCCTATGCTTTGATTGTACGCCTATGTAGGCCTACACTCGATGGGAAATACACATTTTCTGCATTACTCACCCGCATGAACACAATCGGCAGCCCATGAGTCTGTTGATGCTTTGATGAGCCGGTCTACAAAAGAAAACTTGTAGAGAATACAATGTTATGAGTGTATGTTTTGTGTGGAGGGGTTTGAGGGATGGAGATGAACAGTCGGGCAGCTGCTATTTTTAGTTCATTAACCTATAAATTACTGGAAGATAATTTTTCTTTAGTACTGGTAGTTGACTAGGTCTAGTTCTCTTTTTTTTTAGTAGGTAGGTTTTCCTGTAGCGATTTTAAATCCCTAGTTACAACACAGATCATCACTGATTACATCTGGTAGGTCCTATAATCATCTTGTAAATTATGTCCAATATTCTTCTTTCTTCTGTCCATAATTCTAGGCCTACTCACTACTGATGTAGGGTATAGTGGCCCACCACATTGTTCCTTACTATTTTTAGGGCCTTGATCCGAAATCAAAACACGTCTATGAGAACATGGCAGAACGTGCGAAGGTTGCTGGCAACGGTGGTGTCAGATACACCACTCAAGGTCAAACGTTTGACGAGGTGGACCGTGAACGTAAAGAAGCAGAACAAAGGAAAGAAATTATGCTGAAGACGATTAAGAACGAAGTGGAGGCTGGTGGACGTTACGGTAAGTTTTTTCACAGGAATCGAGCTAGTTCTAGTAGGCCACCAGTACATCAAGTATTCCTCTGTAATTCAACATTGCACTTTGAAATCTTTTCGTTACACAGTCGGACATGTAAGATTTGGAAAAAGCCTGAATTTTGTAAGGAGACGACCGGATAAGGAAGGGTGTAAAATAACGGCCATACAATGTTTTAGTCCGACAATTAGTGTGTTATGGGGAAGCAGTTGGTTGTGGAATTGGCCCACAAAAGCCTTATAGCCCTCGCTATACACAGTGTTGTTAAAGCTACTTTTTAAAAGTAGCACTGTTACAGCTACAACTACTTGATCTTTCAAAGTAACTTAGCTACTTTTCAGCTACTGTAATTTGTAAGTAGCTCGCTACTAGTACAGGCTGTACAGCTACTCAAAAAAAGTAGTGACGCTACTTTACAGCTACTTTCATTTTTTATAAAGGACCTGGAGTACGTACTTTTTAAAGTGTTTCGGGAACGCATTTAAATAACTTTATAACACAAGGAATTAAAGGCATGTTCCGAGTTTCCAACAAGTATTGTTTATATTACACATCCGACTGTTTGTGGACAGCATATCTGTCTGCCAGATGCAATCTGCGGGTGGTAGGGGCGTAACGGGGCTTTCTTTCAAACCCGCGCGAAATAGTTGTGACGTCAGTGCGGGTCCACTACCTCGCTTCGTCTACCTGCTCGAGCTACGCGGCCACACAAGTATTCCGACTGTTCATGTGCATAGGTGCATGCGATTGTGAGTCACATGTGTGTACATGACTGTGTCTAGTACTATGCTATTGTTTATGATACGATATTGTAATTAAATGTTAACAGAGTAACGAATAAAAGCTATTTTGATTGATTGATTGATTGATTGATTGAGTTCTGACCAGCACAACACTTTTAATCAGTTGGGTTGTAGTTATAACTGTTGTTTTATTTTATTATTTTGTAGTCGTGATTTTAAATAGTGTTTTACTCCCGTCTCGTTTTTTGGCATATTATTAGGGATATCATTCGTTTACAAGAACTGTATATGATGTAATATATCGAATATAAACTAACGTTCGGCCACCAAAATTGCTTGTACATAGTGTAATATAGTGATTTTAAATATGGTGAAAAAATGTTGTGTAGGCCTATATCAGTGCAACAATAGAGACGGCAAATTGGAATCGGAAGGAAAAACACTTTCCTTTCACAGGTTTCCTGATAAAAATCGATCGCCCGAACTTTACAAACAATGGGTGCATAAATTGAATCGCAATAACTGTACAGTAAGTTTACAGTTGTGTGTTCTAGTCATTTTACAGCTGATGATTATAACTTGACATCTAAACTAAAAGCTAACTTATTGCCGGGGTACAAGCCAAAACCAACGCTAATAAAAGTGCAGTCCCTTCGAAAACTATGAGGAGTGTCAGTGATCCTCCTGCAATGAAGAGTGCCAAATCGAAATACAGAAAAAGGACAAAAATGCATTGTTGGAAGGTACTTCGGCGGCAACTGTGGGTACCAGTGAACACGAGAAAAAAATGATAACTGGAAAAACGGCAAATCGCTAAAGGGAATAATAATTGTGTTCCTACGTGCGACACGGACGTTGACCTGTCACTTGTCACTGTAGAATATGAACCTTGTTCAAAGGAAATCGAAGTACAGTGTGAGTTCGGTACTGAAACGTACCGCAGCTGTTTACCGGCCAACAATGAATCGGAAACCGAAACGGAACGCGAGGATGGTTTTGATTCGGAAAACCCGACGATGAGAGTGACTTGACCGAAAGTGACGTTGAAGACGAATCTGACTCCGATTGTTCAGTTAACGAAAGTAAAGATGAGGGGGCGTGGCCAAACGTGTTCTTCATATTTTGGCACTGTCTGTCAAAACTGTTCAATTTTGCCAGATATGCGGATCCCCGATTGTTGAATCCAAAAACAAAATATCTCACTATGTTGATTGTAATAACCTTCAAGACCACACATACACTTGGGAGTCTCAACCTAAGGCAGGACACACAAATCTAGGCTCTATCAACATTAAATCTGCAATATATACATGTAGGGTCAGTTTCAATGCTCTTAAATTGTTTTCAGCCGCCCTGAAACTAAATTTTATCGCAGCATCAACTTTTTACAAAATTGTCACAAAATATGTTCGAACTGCTATATTATCTACATGGGATAATATGCGAGAAATCAAACTTTTTAACTTAGTATCGTCTGGTGAAGCTATTTGGCTGTCAGGAGATGGGCAATATGATTCACACGGATTCTGTATTTTTAATTACAGATCTAGCAAAGCATCCTTCTCAACTGTCAAAGCTTGACATATTTAATTGGTTGCCGACAAATTACAGCTGTCTTTGTCAAGGAGGCTAACCTGTGTGCGTGTGAATGACATTTCGTAAATTATAAACATTCCAAAAGTTCTTGTGTCCAAGTTTGGTTGGTCTAAAGAGCGTACGAAGCGAGCGCGGGCGCGGCTCATCGCAGGGCAATCGTGTATACATTGTTGTTCAAGTACCATAAGTCCCAGCAACCTAATTTTTTTTTTCCCTTTCCCCAATTGAATCAGGCTAGCTTTTGAGCGGCCTGTTATCCAAACTCGGAACATGCCTTTAAACTTGTTTCTTTTATAATCTAGGCCTATTGGCTATAGATTTGATTAAATGTACAGTTCTTAACAGATTAGGTTATCTTCTTACCAATAATCATTTATATGTCTATGAAAATATGCATTAGAAGCCACAAATGTTTGTCAATAAAAGGTGTTACGTTTTATATTGCATTGCAAAATTTCAAAAATGGAGTAGCGGCGATTTTTTGCCACAAATACTCGTAAATAGTAGCTTGCTACTCGTTACTTTACTGCATTTTCAAATGTAGCGCGCTATCAGTCTCGCTACCAAAAAAAGTAACATGCTACAAGTAACGCGCTACTTAAAGGTGGGCTGTCACGGTTGAAAATGATTTTTGACCATACTCATATTATTTAACAAACTTTGAATCCTCGTATGAATGAATAGAGCGTCAAAAACTAGAATTGAATCGGGCTATCGGTTCGGAAGTTACAGCGTGTTTACTTTTAGAAGGGGAGGGGGGAAAACGTCATCGCTACGGTCGGCTCTTGGTAGCGCGCGCCTAACCCTTGCTTGACAGGTATAAACACGTGTAGCCAGCCGCAGTCGACTCGCGGTCTGTGTCACGAGATACTGATTGGGATTTCGTGATTGATAGTAATATTTGCATTGATACATCCTAAGGCATAATGTCGCAATTACAACCCTACAAGTTTGAACCTCGAAAGTGAGTGAGGAATAAATCAATATTTATGCCATAATTTTCAATAAGGCGCTTTAAAGTTGGTCGCAAGCCGGCTTTTCTAACTCTCCCGCTACGAGACCCTTCTGCAGAACAATAAAATCTATTATCTTATCAGTCTTTATATCCATAATAGTATACGTGCAATATTTGGCACAGAACCCAGGCGAATCATATTGCCCGTCGCCTGACAACCAGGCTCCGCCTTCCCGAACTGTCACTTCTCTGGCGTTATTCCTTCTGTGCTCCGTCCACGTGTGTTTTATGCATGGAGCAATGAATCGACGCACGATCCTGTAGTACGTGGCCTCAGAAAAAAATAACATATTTATTGCTTCTGCAAAAGAATGAAACTTTATGAAGCTCGTGCCCGTGCAATATAGTGATGTTGCAAACTTCACGGTGCCAACACCGAACCGATTGTTGGATGCTTGCGATCTCCAAATCAGTCTGTGACCTATATTGCATATCGTTGAAACAATTAGTGCTGCACCCTTAGTCGATTGTTGTAGGTCGGTGACTTTGTGACCACATTCCATACAATAAACAAATAGCAGTTTTAAACAATCCCATAAAACAATGAACGAATCGTATGTATCAGCTTGAGGTCTATTGTTGTCGGCGTTGCATTCGCTGCCTTCATCATCGCTATCGTCATCGCTGATTTCTCTGTGGTCATCGTCCTCGTCGGTGTGTTCCTCTATTGTTGGCTCATAAGAGGAATCCAATCGCTCAACTGGGTCTACATCACAAGCACTTGTCATATTGTCAGCTAGATTGTCGCCGATAAGATTGCACTGGATTCCAATGTCTCGAGTCGTCCCGCGATCATGTGCAATGTCGGTATAATATGTAGTGATGTCCGGTTCACAAATGACTACTTCTGGTTCTACATCCGTCAAAGTATAACCGCCGGCATTTTCCATGGCTTCGGCTACTGTCTTCTTTCTAATGTATACCGACGTGTTTCGACGCCTTTTCGATTGCGGCTCGGATGCTGAGGAAGACGATGACACAACAGATCCCTGAAAACCTTTCATGTTTTTTGACGGTATTGCACTTTTTATTAGCACAGGGTTACACCTACTTGCAAACAGACCAAAATCTACCTTTAGCTGTGCAGATGTGTGGAAATCGGCAGGAGTAAAGTGATTTGAACATACCACCGAAGTCGCACTGGGCACAAAACCAACCCGACTGATTTTATTCACCCATGCTTTGTGACAGACTGGAGATCAATTCCTGTTTGGAAACTTGTGGAAACTGATGCGTTTTCCGTCAATTAGTTGCCCAGGACTATGAGAACACTTATAGACCGAACAGGACGGCATGATAAAATTTAAAATATGACGATCATACAAAAAACACAGTCACTGCAGAGACAAAACACGATAAAATAAACTTTGGAAATAGATACTGATGAACGTTCGTATCACACATTCACAGCTACAATATTGTTCCTATGCGTTTGAAGTCACTTATTATTACCACATGTGGTAGTCATAACTCATAACACACTTGAAAAACTATTGCGGAAGGTTGACAATGTACAAAAGCAACACGCACGTTGAGAGAGACAGGTGCGTAGCTCACCGCCTCACACCGCACACAAATCAACGCAGCGAGCCGGGCGCGGCTGGCCCACGATACGTAGCGCTGACGTCACAAAATCGTCTGCTAGGCGTAATATCGGTATAACTACTTGATGCGAAATCATAGAGACTTCGCGTTTTCGGCGTTCGACTTTTTGAGTGAATGAGCACATTTTATTTTTCGTGACAGCCCACCTTTAACAATACTGGCTATACATTAATATTCTATCATGTAGGGCCTATTCACATCCTATCATAATATGTAATGATCAAACCCAACCCAACATCTTTTCATATTACCAAGTTGTCAAGTACCGGTACCTATGTTGCAAAACAACAAATAATAATAATATCACACCCAAAAATTTGAAAATGAATCTGAACTGCTTATTTCTGGAATCAGCATTGGAATGTCGTTAATTTTAGGAATTGGACCATCCCTAGTACACCTATCCAGTTCTATAAATGAAAGTTTGTACTCAAAGTGATTAACATCATTGATCTACACACTGTCAGACTCAGAACCCATTAGCACAGTACAACTTATTCAAAAGGCCAATTCACTAACTGTCTGTTTCACTAACTGTTCTTTTAATTTTTGTTTGCAGGGCTCAAATCTCGTAGATATTATTTCGTGCACGTAAACCACTATGGTGCCATGGACGAGAAACGATTCGTTCCGTGCGAGGTGGCTCTTCTCGCGTACAGCATAGAGGAAGGATTTCGTTTAGGAAATATGTACCACGAGTTAATTGCCAACTTATATCTGCCCAATGGATACGCATTCCACGCCCAGAACCATTCGGCCAATACTCATCAGTGCTTACTGCCTCCTAACGCAATGGGAATCTCTGATCAACAACAGATATATGACAATATCATAGGCCTTATGCAAAATGTATGCAAACCAAGTTTTCAGTCATTTCTTATATGTACCCATTTTAATAATTTGTGGAGGTATAGTGGCAACTTCCAAAGGTAGCCTATATGGTATGGTAATTGAAGGCTTGCCCCAAGGAAAAGTAATTAATTTTATCTATTATTTTCTTGAAACGATTCTCATTGAACAGGTTGCCTCAATTTTAGGATCATTGTACCAATTTGATAATTAAACTAAATGTTGGAATACTCAACTTTGATGGTAAAGCTTCTCTTCATAAAAAACACCATTTTTATGATATTCCTATATATATTTAAATTAAGTTCGAGTTACAGTTGCTAATCCTGTGACAAATTTAGAAACCTCTAACCCACCATTAAACGTCAAAACGATCAAGTGTTCCATCTCTAGACAGGTCTACTAATTTCAAGTTGCTGTCCTTTTCTAGAATGGAGACTTGGATGACGGCACGCCACCCCCAGTCTACACAATGTCTCAATTCATTCCAGAAGTTCAAGATTTCTTTAGAAAAGGGGATGACTATTTGCACAGTTGTAAGTATTCCTAGGCTTCGAAATGTATTTGCATGCATCCATCAGTTTGTGGCGGTGTGTTGTCGTAAAGACTGCAATTTAATTATTAGTAAAATTAACCCATTGGAATATTAAAACGAGTATGACTCGTGGCACTTTGAAAATCCGCAGGAATACAATCACGAGTCCTACTCGTGACACTTTTAGTTCATGTTTTTCACACTAGATAGCACTACTAGGCAGGTCTGTTATTACCGACTTAAATCTTCCATATGTCGATAGCTTAGTTCGAAATCTTTTCGCTAGATTGGGCCACGGGTATCGTTTTAACAATTAAATTACTATGTTCGCGCGTCTGGCAGATGAAGGAAGCTTTCCGCTATGGCGTCCGTAAAGCGAAAGTTGTTTACGAAAGCGTGTGATATTGAAAACGAACTGTTTAATCTTAGTAGTGACGACGAGGATATTTTCTCTGATGAAGAACTATATGTTAGTGATTCTTCATCTTATGATAATGCAAGTGATTCGATCATGGAATCAGAAGACGAGGGTTTTACAAACGTAAATACCAGGATGATGACGCCTGTGCCTACCGCCTACTTATATTTCCAAAAGTAGCGGTCTATTTCTCATATGACTGTACGTAAAAAAAAATAGTATGGGCCTTGCCAGTATTTTTTTTAACAAAACTATGGCTTCTTTACAAGAAATAAAATTGTATAAAATATTTTATCACTTGTGGTAATTATTTCAGGGGTGCCCAAATTACTATAAATATTCATAAAACTTTGACTTTGAACAGACTATACCACTATAAAATGTGCAATTTGAAACTTCCAGAATTGAGAATTTGCTTTACTCAGGTGTTAACATTGTATGCTAAAAGTTTTTTAGAGATTGCTTCATTAATGACTTAAATAAAAAATAAAACATTATTATTGGTGCTGAAAAACGAAACATGGAAATTAAATAGTATTTCAGGGGTGGTATTTTTGCAGAATAATGGTATTCCAATGGGTTAAGAAAGGGACGGTGATCTTGGATAAATAAATAAATCTGTATTGTGTCTTGTATGTTCCTACCAACTAAATTATGGCTGGGCTACCAGCGGAGGACAAGGTAGTGTACGGCTATTTCTTCCGGTGTATAAATGTCTTATACACAGGTCACAGACCCAATCTTGGAGATTGATTATTCAAGCTAAGCTTCTTCATTCTTCAGTATGTGATTTACTTCATTCTTCGATATGTAATTTCAATAAGTGATTTAGACACTAAGTGTGGTTACTAAATCTACTCGAGTAGGAAGTTATACGAACTATTTTTCTCTCAGTTTTTGTTCCAGGAATTCCTATTTAATATTTATCAATCTTTATGTTTGAATACCTTGTACTTATTATTTGTCGATAAAGTTATTATTATTATAATATGGGATTTACCAGACCTGTGCGAATGTCGTAAAACAACAAATAAAACTTAGACTGTGTTTTATACACATACTTTGTGCATGTATGTTTAGGATTTTGTATATATTATGTTCCAGCCAACCATGTTACACGTATCTATCCACTGGAGCAATTGTTCTACACGATGAAGAACTTCGGGTTGAAACCCGACGGGCAACATTTGTTCTTCAATGGGATCGAAGACACAGGTTTTAAATTCTATAGCAATGCTGAAGACATTCTAAAGGGAGACATATATGACTATGCTTCGGACATAGCGTGCTCAGTAAGTGACTACCAAGGTTACCTGCATTTGTGTGAAGTTGTTAAAAATATTAGATACTGTATTATATTAGATGCAAATTAAGGGCAACAAAAAGTGCCTAGGCTTATACCTATTATGGGATTTGGGCCCAGATGCATTGGATAGATGAATGGAGTCAATTTTATGATTGAAGCTAAGACCAGCCTGAATTTACAATAACACTGAATTAGCATGGCACTAGGTTACTGTATTAAAAGAAATGTCATATTAATTGGAGTTTCAACTCTTTTAAATAACAAAAGTGTAGAGCAAATGTTACCAAGTAGGGCTAGTTGGGAGGAGTTGTAGAGTAGTGCCTTTGAACCTCCCCTTGTACACTTGCATTCAACCCTGCCCATTCAGAAGGCGTTTGCCCACAACGAAACTAGATTAAAACAAAAGCGGTTAACTTTGTGTGCGCAGTTCCACGAAGAGAAGGACGTCCGCCAGCACTGTTCAAGGTCGTACGTTATCCGCTGGAGTTACCTGTTCAGCGACCACCTGTGTGCCAACCTCGACGTGAAGATAGTCAGCGAGCGCCACACCCCTCGTGGCACCGATCTCTTTGCCACCAAGATCACCACTCAGGTGGAGCAACTTCGGCTGGTGAGTGCGGTCGATCGCCACTCGCGAAACAACGTCGTAATAAATAACTTGTCTTTGTTTTGTTATAAAATAAACACTAGTCCGTTGTAGATTCTAACTTGAGGGTCACACTTGATTTCACAATTTTAGGGATAGGATCTAACGGCTTACCTTAGATGTAAGATGACGAATTTGAGAGCTAAAAGTGTAGGCCGATGTATTAAAAACATAAAACAGAATGGGTGGGACGTTTCGACACGAGGTCTTAATCACTCTAAAGAATGTGGCGACTACCCATGGTAGTATTGATGGCAGTAGTAATCTTCCTCTTGAGTGTTCAAGACCTCGTGTCGAAATGTCTCATCAATTTTGTTTTATGTCATCAATTACACTTATAACTTTCAAATTTGTCATCATCTTACATCTAAGTTAAGCTGTTGGATCCTATCGCTATAATATTGCAGCTGACTGGCATTGGCATCTATCAACATCGTAACCTACACTTGATTTCACTGCTAAATATACAAAGGAGAAAATAACACACGTCTGCCGGCAACTGTCGGATGCGTGTACTACTGTGTAGTGAAGCGGTCGTCTGGTT
Source organism: Isoperla grammatica (assembly GCA_945910005.1). NCBI lineage: Eukaryota > Metazoa > Arthropoda > Insecta > Plecoptera > Perlodidae > Isoperla > Isoperla grammatica. Next base: position 54,865,805 of record OX246740.1, read on the forward strand.
TGTCCGCAGAACTCTGTCTTGCCTCAGCACAAGAAGCACGCAGTCGAGGCCACCAGGGAGCTGTGCGGTCGCGGCAAGCCGGTAGAAGGCCGGTCGGTTCCCGTGACGCGGACCGTTCATTCGCCCAGTAAGTCGATCGACGATATCACTTGTCTAAACCGGTGTTTCTCAAACTGTGAGGAGGCGTGCGAAACACACCCAAGTGAGGCACCAATACTGGCCTGTGTACTTAAAGAATTCGTTGTATCATCTCGGGAGGGGTTTACTTAGAATTGACACCGTTTGGCCTGGCGTGTTATATTCCGTGCACTATGGAGTATAGTCTGCCATGCCTTACAACTCGCTAGCGGACATAGGTACAACGCACACTTGTCATGTGTTGTGGATATTTCGTGTGTTGCGATTTTATTGCGCAGACGAAAACTCGTTTAAAAATGTTGACAAGGTGTCGGCATTTATAAGGTTACAGAAGCGAAGCCTAGGTGTGGAGAAGCGCCGATTGCAAACGATAATTTCAGTTAATAAGTTTGTGTTCGCAGTGAACCCTGATGCTTGGCGTAGCAACGAATCTACCAACAGCCGATGTTCGAGCAGGATGTCCAACCGCGGTGAAAACGATCGCCCATTAACTATCGTAGACCATTCCCAGGTAAGTGAGACATGGAACATTTCAATTAGCCTACATATTTGAATTATTAAATGTTAATAATTTAGTTTAGTGCGAAACATTTTCTTCGGATGCGGTCTTATATTAATTGTAGTGGGCGTAAGGGATAGATTCCAACGGCTTACCTTGAAGAGATAAGTGGTTGTCAACACAAACATTTTTGTGACCTGTAACTCGGGCTTTTCGCTGCCGTTTTCTCGCGTTCGCAGCGCCACGTACTGTTGGGCAACGTGACCGCCGAGCGAATGCACTTGAGCAATCACGGTCATAAACATAAAAATCACTTACCAAAGTGCTTCCTTTTTTTTCAGAGCTCCGTTCTCTTCCTCGGACACGAACGTGCTCACCGCTCCTCGTGTCTGAGGAAGCGAGCGGAACCGTTCTCTTCCTCGGACACAAACGTGCTCACCTCTCCTCGTGTCTGAGGAAGCGAGCGGAACCGTTCTCTTCCTCGGACACAAACGTGCTCACCGCTCCTCGTGTCTGAGGAAGCGAGCGGGGTTCTAGAAAACGTATGCGCTTCAGTGTTTACGTTCGTATCATGATAACTGTTTTATATAAATAAACTTGCAAATTGTGTAGTTCTGAAGACCATGACAGAGCACATTCTCTCCAGATGTGTCGCCCTTAAGTTCTATATTGACTCCCTGCCCAATGATGAGCAGGTCATAGAAGGAACCATTTTATATTGGATAGCTAGACAGAGGAATGACTGAAGAAGCTATCTTAGCATAAGAAGGAAAAAAATACTCCCGGTCAGAGTCTTGGCTCGTCGTCAAATACTCTGATGGCGCAGAAAGTGACGTCTGCGCGGAATTTTGCCGCGAATCTGACCAGCGGTGCGACAGTTTCAGACAGACGACGGTGACGTGGTTCCTCCGCCAGCCGCGCCAAGGGTGCGACCCGAGGATGCTCCGCTTCGCGCCCCCAAGTCGAAGGGAAAGTCGAGCATGTTGCTCTCGATCGCGCGGGCACCACAGGACGGTGACGGAGATGCCAACCCCCTCTTGGGTGAGTCCATTTTATTGTATAACCCCCCCCTTTGGATGAGTCCCCTCAATTGTGTTGCCTTTATTTGGTCCAGTTTGGAGCTCTTTTGCTAGGTTACTAAACACTGACTGATGTGGATCTGGGAATGTTCCCACATTGCTAATGTATCGTCCCAAATATCGTCCCAAAGGGGTAGTCTGACTTAAAACTGTGCAAAATTAACGTGTTTCGGTAATTTCAAGTGAGAATGGTACACAATTTTGGAAAAAGTGGTTTCGAACCAACATTCACCTTCGTGTGAACTGAACACTGGATTAAGAAAGTGTAAGGTATTTTAATCCGTTCTGTGGTTCTGTTAACTTATTTTTGAAGCCAATAAAGAATGAACAATTAATTGGTTTCCTTAAACCATAACATAATGAAAGAAATTTTGTTAATCCGGTTTTTAGTTGTGAAACTAAAAGTCATAGGTGTAACCATTCTTTTTAAATTCTGCATTCTTAAGATATTGGTAAAGACCTTTCACTTTGCCCAGTTTTAATAATCAAGACTTGCCCTTTCTCTTGAAATGTTACAACTGGAATTGCTATAGAATACTTTGTCACGTGGACCAACATTCAAATAACACGTTCCCCTTCCTGAACACTGTTGCATGGCCCTTACATGAAACGATTACACATTTACAAACCGAAGGTCCAAACAGTAGTCACGACTATTAAAAAGTACAGTCTCATTATGAGAACCATGCCAAATTAACCATTTTCAGTGGATATCTTGAGGATGCTACACAATAGTGAAACAGTGATGTATGAACACAATTCGGTTTGGTAAGAACTAAAATCTAGATTTGAAAAGTTTCAAAATGTTATCATTACAGTTGTTATTTGTAACGTAAATTTATTACGATCAATTATACCTACTTAATTCCCAGGTAATGATAAAAATGTTGGAATCTTTTCTAATCCAGTTTCTCCATATAAAGTGAGTGCTCATTTATAACTACAGTCGACTCCCGTTTATACGCCCTCCAAAAGTTCGGTGTAAAAAGGCGTATAACTGAGAGAGGCGTATAAGTGAAAACAAAATTAAAATGGCTCTATTTTATCAGGTTTTCATTTTCAGAGTTTTTTTTTTTTTTTTTTTTTTTTTTTAGGTTACAGTCTTTTTTGTAGCAGCAAGATGTACAATTAGTACTTAATTGTAGCTATATAATTGTTGTCCTTATGTTAAATATGATAAATACGAGCGATGAAGTTTGTGAAATGTTTTTGTGCTGGTTAGTACATTACCGCGTGTTGGTAATAGCCAGCTGGAATGTGGCTTGGTGTCAGGTTTATAAAGGGTATGGAAGCGGGGAGAGGGGAGAGAGAGAGAGGGGAAGCCGGCACTGAGAGAGATATTTACGAGAGAACAAAACACAGCTGCTATCAACACCGGCATAGCCCCGCTGGGAAAAGAACTTTTCCCTGACTGTCTGACTGACTGACTCACTGCAAGTGCAAGCACGACTGCACATAAATACGAAGGCGCGCGCACGTCCATTGTGTCAATGCAACATTTGGGAAACACATGTGCTGTGCAAAGGGTATAAAGGCCGGGCGGTTAGCAAGTGGGCGCCCCCCGCAGAGAAACATGGACATCCAATTAGCGCTTCAAGTTTCACTAGATGGGGCCATTAGGCCTACCCTGGGAGGGGGGGGGGGTCTGGTGAAGGTCATCTTACCCATCTCTGTTGTGTCTGGTAGCTTCCGGAGTAGGGGGGAGGGAGGCAGGGGTATTGTATGGGTTTATTTATGGTTTAAAAGCTCAAACTGCGCGGCTGGTATATCACAAAAGGCGTATAAATGGGTGGGCATATTTATTTAGGCTTGATTTACAGGGCGTATAAACGAGAAAGTCGTATATCTGAGAGTTGTATAAGTGAATTATTTTAGCATTGCTTCTTATGGAGGACAGAAAAATACCATATAAAAAGGGCGTATAAGCGGGATAGTCGTATAAACGGGAGTTGTATAAACGGGAGTCGACTGTATTTTGTTTTTTCAATATTGTTCTCAAGATTTACTAAAAAAAATCCTTAAAGGATTAGTCAGGTGATAAACTAAAAAATCACCAATGAATCGTAAGTGCATGAAATTCAGTTATGTGTAAAATAAAATTGATAAAGATTGCTTCAATGCAAGAAAAAAAATAGTGAACATTTAGTTATTCTATAAGATTCACTTCGGTAGCTCTGCTGCATTTTTCTTCTAAAGCGTAGTACAGCTGTATCGTTTCTGAGGTCGCTAACGCCTGCCTGATAGACAGAGCACTCATTGTGTAATACGAGTCCAGCCAGCGCTCCGCGAAACACTCGGCGACTGCGGACAGTACCGCTCAAAACAGAATGCAACTTTTCTTCACATCAAGTCACAAGAAAATTAATTGCAGGGCATTTTGTAGAAGTACACGTTCGTTCTAAGAAGCATGTTATCGGTAGAGAAACGATGCACATTAAACCTCCTGATCAATTTTTGATAAGTGCTTTATTTTAGCGGTGGTTTTACTATCTCGAGGCAACATTTTTTTCATATGGGAATTACCATGAGAAGAGTTGCTAGGTGCTACTTGGTAGCAACAAGCCAAAAAATCGCGTTTTCTTTAATTTTTTAACCGCCTGCTTTTAAAGTATAGAATAGAATATAATAGAATAGAACTTTATTTTCTTCTTTGTACAGCAAATGGAATACAGCAGTATAACAAAGTGAAAACAGTAATGAAATACAGTAAGTACAGTACATTTTTTAAAAAAGGAAGAAAACCCACCTAGGATCGGGATCCTGTATGGTATTGTTTAGTCATGTTTTCCATATTTGAGGGTGGACCTATACAAATGATAGTTTTTTAGTTTTTCATCTGACTAACCCTTTAAGTTTATATGGTTTTTAATTTTTATATTGAGACTACCTTTCTGCCAGAGTCTAGGGATATCTGTTTTTATTTTTTTTTTAGTACCAAACGAATTGTTGTCGGGATACTTTCGGGGGTGTCGGCCGAGTGATTGAGGTCTCCCGTAAGTCATCGTAGATGTCGGGAACCCGTTGCGCCGGAGACATTTCACAGACTCGTGTGTTACAGGTGGCGTTGGAAGGGGTCGTGGACTGCTGAAGAGTCTCCAGCAATGAGCTCTGGTCGCTGCAGCTGCTGTCCATTGTTTTAAAGCTACCACTGCGCAAAGTTTTGCCGTCGTTTATTTACATAAACGGGTGTGCGAGCTGTATTTTCTTTGTTTCCAGTAGGATGAGACATAACTAAAGCGCCGTACCGTACGTGTTTATATCGTTGGTTAACACTTGTCTTACACACTGAACACTTGGTGAAGTCTGTGGACTTCCTTACCTTGTAAATAAACGACTTGGGTTGTCGTTTTGAGTACTCGCACACCCGTATATTTTTTAAGAGAACCAATAATGTGTTCTACTGGAGTATTGTTTAGGCTTCCGTTAGGGTATTCAAAATTCATTGCGTTGCAAGTATTGTTTAGGCTCTCATGAAAGTATTCCAAATTTGTTGTGAGTATTGTAAACTGATTTGTTCATTGTTTAACTGTCAATGAATGACTATGCGCAGAGTATTTAATGGACTAGCTTTACGTCGGTTGTCACGCAAATCACGCGAGAAGATGTTACAGATTGTTGGGAAACGCTTTGTGCACGGGTAAAACTGACGAAAACACAGTGATAACACGTGCTGACGGCGACTGTTGGCGGACAATGCTGTGTTGACGTGTGTGCCACCCTTGCTTGATCAGTCGACCATGTTTCGTGGTATCGGTTGTCACGTCTGTGTCCGATACGGTAACCTCGTCCTCCCTTGTATATGAGTCACAAGTTTCAGTCGTAAGTCTTTGGCTAGCAGAGCAGGTTACTAATCTAATCGACTACCGTACCTAAATGCGTGTCTTGCCTTCGACTAAATCAACCGACAAGTTGTTATTTACCTTGTCTTGTTGATGTTTATGGGACACGAAACCTGATGTTTTTCGCTTACCTAATGTAAATGTGTGTTTGCTGTTGCCTAGTCTTGGGCTAACAGTAATGTAGAAGTGCCTGCTCTGACAATGACATAAACAAGGTGCTGTAAAAAAGAGTAGCCTCTTTGGACATGACGTTGATCTGTAGGTGTTCAGGTCACGAGTTAGAATTAAAAAGTCGAAGCTTATAATTTAAGACAAACAGGGTACAGTCAAGGTGTTGGACGAGAGTTGTGTATCTTATCTTGCCATACATGTTATCCCAAATATACTACTATTATGAGTGACTTCCGTTTTTGTATATTATAGTACTACTAAACTACTGTAATTCAATTTCTTGTGTAATTAAGAATGTTGTCTTCAGACAGCATATTTGTGGGGTTAAATGAAAAACGTATAGATAATGGATAAATTGTTTGATGCAGCCACTTTAGATATGGAAGTGGTACATACCGAAACAACTAGGTACCGTACTTCTCTGGAGGTACAATTTTTGTTTTAACTTTTAATATGCTAACAATATATTATTATTTGTATCTCTCTCTACGTAACTTCCTGTATAAAAATATAAAGGATCCAAGTACCAACACTTCAAAGTAGATCTTAGCGTAGTGACCCAACAGAAATTGCTACATATATGATTTATGTCATATAGGACTTTACTTGAATATTTGTAAACTCACATCTAACTACGTTTGTGTTATAGCTTTGTATGATTAACATTGTCAAAATGTTCTCGTTCTTATGGTGCCCCATGATGGCATATGGCCGTCGTTGTTTCTGTACAAAGTACCTAATTATTTAACATTAAGGAAGCTGTTGAGTGGTAAGAAAATCCTACGTACCATCAAAAAAAAAATATATGGAAGTATTGATTCACAAAGAATAACGTAGCCTAGACAATATTAAAGTATGCACAGTACTTTGAAACATTTTGTATTGTTGTGGGTGATCAGTAAAATGATATGAGTTGCACTTTTAACTTTTTTTAGAGTACATAGTTATTTTGTATATTTTTCGTCCAAGATGTAATTGGTAAGGCTTTTTTTTTTACTATCGACCCCAATTCCCGGGGCGGTGGGCAATGGTAGAGGCAGCTTACATAAAGCTACTCATTAGGGGACGATTAGTAACAAACTAATTACATACGTACCTTACTAGTGTACCTATTTAAAAGTTTTTAAGTGCTATTTTTAGGTTCGGTGTATGTACTCGAATGTTGTGACATATCTGATCAAATTTTGTTTATTGCTCTATTGGCATTGGGCAGCAGCTAATAACAAAATAAAATTACTTAACTACCACTTAATTTGATCACAATTTTCAAGAGGTTAACTTTTTTAGTTAGTACGTACATTACTCTACTTTTATACCAAAGGGCTACGCTGTAATGTAAAATAAATGTAGTTGTAGATCCAATTTAATTAGCATTTTATATTTTAGTAGCTCTTAAAAAAGTGTTTGGATTCTCTGATGAACTGTGTCATGTTCATGTAGTTAATAGGCTAGATAACCATTAATTTGTTGATGTTGTGTATCTGGTTGACAACATTTTTATGAGATACTCTGTACGGTACTATTCATAATTTCAATTAGCAGAAGTACTAATTGACTCTTTTTTGGTTTACCTATCTGACAAACGATAATGATATTTGAACTACATTACTGGGTTCTTCTTATAGTTAATCTGACTGATGGGGAATCGTTACTGGTATAGGCCTAGTTCTAATTTGTGATTGTTCCTGTGATTGATTCACAGGATAAAGTGCAATTGCGTTTTGTTCGAAAGTCCTAGTTTTCGTTTAAATTTTAAAAAAAACATACAAAGCGGAATAAATGTTTTTTTCTTAGGGAAACAATCCGAAACATACATTAAAGATTTGTTCTGAATCTGTCAAAGTTGTACACTCGACAGTTAAATAATAAATTTCTTTTTTTCGCATTCACAGTTGCATTCAATTTCCGTTTAACTTTTCAACTAAGAAACTCGATCAATTTCAACAACTACTAAAAAAAAAAAAAACATTTAAAAAATACCGTTGGGTTTTATATTTTGTTGCTTAGTTTTTAAATCTGTCATTACTTATTCTATATAAGGAGTGTAATCCCTTTTTACTGTAGTGGGTAAACAAAATGAGCATTTTCTTTTTTGTTTTTAAGTTCCTAATTGACTAGGCTACCAGTATTACTTGTAGGCCTGGCAAGGTATATAATTAATTAATTAATTAAGCCTTACAGTTATTAGGTTGTACGTTGTTAGGTCTAGTATAAAATGCATGTATAAATGAAACGTGCATTTACTTTATTTTTGTACGAATCAGTGCCTTCTCCTGTTGAAATGTCGACTGGAAGGACGAATGATATACTAACATGTTTAATAAAAGTGATACAAAATAATTAAAACATAATTTTGTACGTATTTATTGTTTTTCTGCTCAGATGCAAGTTAACTGATATAATTATACACTGTAAGCAATGTGTTTTTTTTGTAATACAGGTTGTGAAACTAATTATATACACCAACTATGTATAGTTGGCTATGTTCTACCTTCAAGTTACATTTAACACTATAAGGAAAGAAAATTAATACAGGTTAAAGTGGATTAGGGAGGAAATATCTTTAACATGGTATCGGTCTGTATTTTTTATTTATTTATTTATTTATTTATTTATTTATGATTTAAATACAGCTATACAGTCATTTTACATTAAACCTTCAAATGTAACATAACATTATGCATTTTTTTTTATTTTTATAACTAAACAAACAATACATGCATATAGTATTGGGCTCTCAAAAACATACACCAATTGTTCTAAAGTAGTACTACATATGTGGGAGGTCATATATCAAAAGTTCAAAACTAATAAAATTAAAATCCTCTGCTTGCTGGACGTATCTCCATTATAGTGTTGCTCAACTATTCCTGTGTTTCTTTGTCTTATACAAGGTTGGGAACCTCTGGCATATTTTGTACATTGGTCCTAGTTATCAATAATCATGCCTATCATTGGCAGTCATCAACTTAATTTACTTTCCTTCTTAAAAGTTAAAAGACTAGAATATTAACTGAGCCAAAATGCCGTTACCAATATACGTGAATGTGTGTTGTGTGACTATGTGATTTGTAAACGTACCAGTCGAAAGGGGTACTGATCAATTCCAATTACTTTGGTTCCTGTGTGTACAGAAGAGGCTATGAAGGAGTTAAATTGATTTATTTCCGCATTTAGTATGAATTTAAATTCGACTGCTGATTGATAGCCAAGTTGATTGATGGTTTTGTGTGTTGGCAAGAGAAATATGCTTCCGTGTAACAAGAAAAGAAAACAGCTACAAATGATTAGCTTCGAAATTCACCACAGAAATAGCGGAGACTCGAAGATTGACAATATTTGCACTTTTGTATAGCAGAGGATATCTTGCTTTCCAAAGGTATTCACGGTGTTGATCCGGTAGCAAAAATGTGTGGGTGTTTTAATTCGCATTAGTACGTAATTAGAAAATTGAATTTGAAACTTTTAAAGTTTCAATTAATTGAGTTTGAATAATAGAGAACACAAAAAATATTGAGTTCAAAGACTTGGTCAAGGGCTTTCTAGACTTTAATTTTATCTTTGATGTTCCTACAAATTGACTGCACCATTGTTATTTATTTGGTTGATAACTAAATAAATTTCAAAATTTGGATTTGCATTTTATTGGAAAATTATTCTTTAGGCAAATATTTCCATTGGTCTTGTTAGGGAAAAATAAAAGATGAACTCGTGCCAGTGCAGTTTGTGTGACGTTGGGGCTAGGTGTGGGCTAAAAAGTGTATTAGATACCGGCCAGTTTCCTGTTGAACGCAAAGCTGATGGTTCCGTGGCTGCATCATGGAGCAAGCGGACATGCTTCCCATCCAGTGGGTATGTGACGTCACGTCTCTATGTCTGTGTTGGTGTTGTGCTTCGCTTCCAGCTGCACTGTGCACTGCTTTAACTAGCGATTAATCTTTACACTTTCTGCATTCAGATCTTCTTGTGTGGTGAATGGACATTCAACTAGAGAACGACTTTTTTTGCCTGTCGTGTTTTATTATTTTGTAATACTAATGATTTATTTTAATTTTTTGTTCATTTATATGCCTGACTTGTGTTGTGTTTTCTGTTGATAGTACCTACAATACTAAAGTAGTCCCTTTTTAACTCGAACTCTGTTAAATTAAATTTTTGTTTAATTCAAATTAGTGATGTAGAAAGTTTCCTGCAGGGATTGGGTTTCAAAAATAAAAAAAATTGCAAGCATTATCACTTGAAATTTGATTTAAAGGGGGACTGCTCTATGTAATGTGTGTGTGTGTGTGTTGTAACTTGTAACTTACATCTCCACCGATAGGTTGTGGGTCCCACATAACGCATGGGTTTGTGGGTAAGCGTGTTTTTTGCACCACTAAAATTGTGATCAATCATGTCATTCATTCACACTCTACATTATTTATAATTTATTTATTTATTTATTTATTGCTGGATATGTGGTGTGGGGGTTGTACTTTCTTGTACTCATGACGTCACTGTATTTTATCTAGAATTGTGTGGTTTAGTTACGTATAATGTACCTATTCTTGCATATGGTAACCACTAGCCAGCCAAGTTACCCCACAACACTCACTGATCCTTTCTCCTAGGTTAAAGCATCAGTTGTAGTCTTCACAGTTATACGTATTCAAAACAATTTAAAAACAAGCGGTGTACTTCAATGTATTATCCCGGGCGTGAATGTCTAGTGGCTAAAATGCTTTGCTTGCTAGTTTACTGCACAATATATGCTTACGTGTTAGTGTTTGCTCGTTGACACTGACGAAGGCAGTAGCGCTCGCCCAAAGTACGCAATCACACCAACGCTTTCCGAAACTGCCTGGGCAGTGATGAGATAGATTGTAGAGAAGCAGTTAGAGTAACGTTTAAACTTGGGAAACTTTTTTTTTTTTATTACAGCCTCAATAATAGTGTTGATCTTGATACCATTAAATGAATATTTCTATAGTTAGATGAAATTGCGAGAAGTTTGTTGAACTGTGGTCTATATTGATGACTGCAGATTTTGGGAGGCTTCGAACCAACCTATTGTAAAGTAGTTCGAATTAGGTTAAGACAAAAATAACCTGAAGTTGAGCAGCTCTACTGATAAGTGTTGATATCATTAAATAAAAACTTCAAGTAAGATGAAATTGTGAGAAAAGTTTCTTGATCTGATTGATTGATGGCTACACATTCGGGGAGGGGTCTTGGAAGGTGGATGTAGTATTTATTTTCTTTGCTTGTTGTGATGTGGTTGTTTGGATTGTCTACTTCAGGGTAAAGGGGAGTGTGACTCAACTGACTAACCATTCTTGTTGATAAGTTCAAGATATTGAAAAGTAATTCATATTGGGGATTGGTTTTGTATCAGGTAAATGACGAATTGACAAACCTCAAGTATTGTAATGTTACATTTGTTATTTCTGTATTTAATTAATTATAAATTATTGATATAATGAATTAATTATAGAAATCATTCTATAATTAATTAATTTTACATTATTGAATTAATTACCGAAATGACAATCGTAACAATTACAATATTTGAAAGCTTTAAATTCATTCGTCAGCTGACACTAAACTAAATCCCGCACGTCAATCATTTTTTCAATATCATGAAGCTTTCTCAAGATATCTTTAATTTCGCACGGTTTAACATTGCGAGCTACCCGTTCTCAGTCTATCAGTGTGTCGTGTGACGTGTTTCAGGCTGGGGTCGCGGGATACCTCAGGGTCAAGGTCAAGTGCCCAACGAACGTTTCGGGCCTGGGCGTCGTTTGGGCCGAGGCCGCGGTAGGCTCACCAATGACGTTTACCGCAAAGAAGGCGGTGATGGTGCCCGTGGTCATTTGGGCGATAACGATTGAAACATCGAGGAGCTTACGTGATAATAACTGATTATCATCACTTCTTAATTTTTGCTATTATTATTATCACAGCTTTAAAACAATAGTTCCTAATTATTATAGTTGTCATTTACTTAAAAGAATTTTGATATTCTGGATAATCAAGTGATTAGTTTGATATAAGTCAAAAGGGTTTTTGTAACTTTACCTGTTTGTACAATTTCATTAAAACATTTCTTGACATCCGTGCTAATTACTAGTACAGTATAAATACCAAATAAAAGGTAATTTTTAAAATTATCAATTTGCTTGAAGTCAATTTGTTGGATCTATAGTGACGTTTCCTTTTCCTACTGTTTTAGTTGTGAATTTGAACATATCCACACATTACCTTCAACAACAACCAAATAAATACAAAATAAGTAAATTAGTATTTATAGTTTACCCACTCAGTCATAAGAACTGATTTCTAGTGGGGGACATTTATTTCCCTATAAGGATGTTCCACTCTTATGATTATTGCTACTCACTTGTCTAGTAATACAGTAGCCTGTATACTCCTAGCGTTACTCACAATACCTACATAATGAATTACATTTTCCACTGGTAGCACTGGGAACGGTTTATACTGTCCACTGGTACTTCGAGTGTGCACAGTTGCGATAAGTGCGTGTTCCACTTGGCACAGTGTTTGCTCTGAGCACAGCATAGGGTTGCTTTCAGTTTGGTAGTCGGAGCGGTGGTTTCAAAGCAAATATGGCTACTGAACTGCTTTGATTCGAGTCGCGTTCCGTTCACCATTGCACTACTGTACATCAAGAGTTACGAGGTCCTACAGTGAATGCGGTGAGTACCAGTGAAATTAATTATGACAATTAGTCAAATCCAACAATTGGTAACCATAAACATTTGTTGCCACGTCCACAAACGTACTTTGGGTTTGCGTGGAAGGTGATGTTCATCTTATTTGTCTTAATAGGGTGGCATAATAGTTTTAATTAGCATATGGCGTTGGGAGCGGTCCAGCCAGCTGTCATTGAATATTGTATACTGTACTCTAAAACTTCAAACAATATGAATTTCTAACTTGTTGATATAACTATTCGACATCTTTGGAACCAATTCATATATTTTTCCAATAATAAATAGTACACTGCCTTCTCGAGGAGTTTTCGGCAACTAATAGGATAGCAGACAGTGCTCAGTGGCCGGAACGCTCGCAGCGCTGCAGTGTAGGCTTTTGCCACCCTATACCACACTTGGTGTTGGCTGTCATTGCCATAGTAGCACATAATGACAGTGACTGAGGAATAACAAGTGTTTGACGTGAAAATAAATATGTGGCAGGATCGTGAGTTGATCAAGGTGGAAATGTTCCTCAATGGAACATTTTAGGTTTTCATTTCATTTTCAATTAGGTGTAGTGAAAATTTTAGGTGGGGCTTTTTGCAATCAATTACTCGAATACATACACCTTAATGCATTGGAACTTTTTATTTATATACCGGAATACATACATGATTTCTAAACAAAACAAAACTGAAAATACCCATAATATAATTATAACATAATGTGTAAATTATTACAAAATAAAATGTTTCATTGTGTAGGTAGATAATGTTAGGTCTGTCAGATGGCTACAAATACCATTTGTTCCAAGGTTTCAGATCAGGTTAGTTTCAACTCATGTGTCAACTTATGCCATCAGAACCGAGTATTCTGCTGTGCTTGAAAAGATGGATACAACGTTGGATTAAGTAGATTACTAACCAGTGACGTGCCATCACGGGAATAGGCCTTTATCATACCTCTGTGAACTAATGTACTTCATTCATCTTGTAATGCTATATACATACTGTACAGTAGTAGAAGTGAAAATGTCCTACCGCCTAATATAAATTAGTAGCATGTAAATTAGCCACAGGGGCTACACCTTTGAAGCACCTTTCTACACCACTAGTTGGCAGTCACATGCAAGAGTTTACAATAACATTGTCTTTGTAAGCATAGAACTGTCGAAAACAGGTAATTTTTGTTTGTTTGATAAAGTCACCATTAATTAAAACAGTTCACTAATAGTAATATTTCATAAGGTTGCATACTTGGCCAGTATTTAAACTTCATCATTGGAATGTTCCCTTTCTGCTTCTTGTTAAAGTCAATACCCGCCTAAGAAATTTATGCGCTTAACTGTACAGAAACTAACAAAGTTAGCATTATGTTCAAGTTGTATAGCTTTGCTATAGTAGACCTCTTGTTTGCAATGCAACAATGATTAGTTTGTGGGCGATCAAAACGTCGATTAAAACATGTTTTATGAAAACGTTACAAAATTGCAAAAATGTATAGGCATCGTAAAAAGTTAAGCTTCACACCTGCTAGGCGCATGATTGCTTCTGTACAACATTCCATTCATTTGTTCTGCAATAAAAATAATAAAATCTCATAATAATATTGACTTATTATTAACAGTATGCAAAAAACCGCCTGTTCTTACTAAACGATACTTCTCTTGGGCATGGTCTTGGTAAGCCTTCGTTGCGTAAACAATAAATATCAATCTCGAAGCACACCGGACAATATAATCTGTACGGCAGGTACACTGGGCCACACGAGACAAGCGATCTGAACCCTTGATAACAAACTTATGTACATACGTTAAGTTTCTCCCATCACCGAGTACGATTTCCCATTGTATTTTATACAGCTTTTTAATTAAAAGTCTCTTAAAGAAACTTTTCAACAACACAACATAGCAAGCAAGCAAGCTATGCATGTTGCTGATCTACAGAATTCATTAAATTAAAGCCAACATTGGAATTGGAACATATATTATAGCAAAGGATATCTGCATAGTGCATAGGTAGTCCTCTGAATGTAAATTTGTATATATTGTATAAAAATGATTTATATCCATAGTCTATACAGGCTACTGTTCACTACTGACTTACTGGTCAAGTCAGTAGTTTCTGGTATTACAGATATTTTACCTAGTCTTTCTTGTTTGCCATAAGTGATTTAAACAGTGTATGCAGTTGTAACCATGGAATGTCGGCCTACTACTAGAATCAGAAATACCAGTTACTTGCTATAATACAGTAATTAATCCCTCATTAATTAAAATTTGAACAAGTGTAGGTATACAATTTTGAATTAACAAGAGACTAATGTAAAGGCTGTATTGAAAAAGCTTCATTATCAATTTGCACAGAACAAAACAAAATCAATTTAAATATATACAGTAAGTAGTAGGTAGTAAAATAGCATTTCCTAATCTAGTGCATAGCGATGACCATGAGGATGTTAAAGAGTCCAAAAGCATCGAGTAAATCTAGCCTATCACAACCTAACTAAGAGCACATCTTTGTCCTTGGATAGGTACACTACTTCGGTATTAATAGTGGTGTTGAACGAGTCTTTAAGGTAATAAGTGTCTTCTAATGTTGTCACGTATGAGGTGAGCAATAATAACAAACCCATAAAATCAGTGCTAATACATACATTCATCATTAGGGATATTGCAAATATCACCATTTGTCATTGGTATGTTAAGTATTGATTGCCAAAAATATGAACGTGTAAAAATTTCGATAACCATCGAGACAAATTAGTGAACGTGTAGGGCGCAATAAACCAATAACGAATGCATCGACGCTGAACATGTAAAGCTGGCTGGTGAATACAATAAGACTAACAGCCATTCGATACACAAGTCCATAGTTAAGTTGCATTTAAGAAGGAAAACAAATTGATCTTACAGCTTATCTTAAGAATGATGTACCAAACCAACTTTGTAATATACAGTATATTGTTTTTTTATTATTAGTGGTTGATAACATAGAAGACTGATCATCAACCATCCCTGTAGCTAGAGCAGGTTACCGTAGCTTGAAAACGTTTGCATCAATTCCTTCTTAAATGCGACCGTACCATAGTAAACGTGTAAAACTGGCTAGTGTATAGTCGAGTTACATTTAAGAAGGAAAATAAATTGATGTAACTGAATGATTTACCAACTTTAAAATATATATACTGTATTATTGGTGGTTGATCGACTATCCCCGTAGCTATAGAGTAGGTCTGCATCTTCTCAAACGGATTGCGGTAAACGCGACGCGACGCTACTTCATGAGGGCGTGCACGACGGCCTTGGCGTTGAGCGACTTGAGATCCGTGTACGTCTGTCCGGTGCCGACAAACACGATGGGCTGGCCGGTGATGTACGTCATGGAAATGGCGGCGCCCACCTTGTCGTCGATCGTGTCGAACTTTGTCAGCACGATGCCGTCGATGAGGTGGGGGTCGACGGAGGACGAGTAGTCGGCCATCGCCTGGTTGAACTTGACGAGCTGGTCGACGGCCTCGTTGCCGACCAGCGCCTCGCCGACAAACAGGACCAGGTCGGGCTGGTTCACCTTGATGAGCTGCGGGGCAAGGAGGGGGGTTGGGTAAATACACTTCCAGACATTACACATATTACTGTTTCACATATTATAGTGTATACTTGGAGAGGCCAAAAGACTGAGTTAATTGGAGCTCAGAACAAGATAAAACATGTTCTAGTGAGGGGAAAGGTACAGAAGGACGACAGCTTACCTGAGAAAGTAGATAGGCCGCTTAGAGAAACATATAGATGAGAAGACAAATAAACTGAGACTTTTCGGCCATTAGTGGTCTTGATCACTCAGCATGAGTAGAAGAACTAACCTAAACTTAAGACTAGGGTGAATTTACATGATTCTCAGGTAAGCTGTCGTCCTTCTGTACCTGTCCCCTCATTAGAGCATGTTTTATCTTGTTCTGAGCTCCAATTGTTTCACATATTAGTATAACCTGTTTCACATATTAGGTATTTATAAGAGATGGGAAGGTTACATGTGTAGTGGTGGATTAGAGGTTATTATTTGTCACAGGGTTAGCAACTGTTAGTCAATAAATAAAAGAAATATCATAAAATTAAAAATGTCATTTTGACATCTGTTCAATTCATAAACTAGTATTATTTACATTCAAAATGCTTTGGTTGACTCTCATTCAGCACAGCTCCAAGTACCCACCAAGAACTTAGTCCCTTTTGTCATCTGTTTTTTTTCCCATTCATTCATTCGTGGACTATCTATTAAAACCTTGCACGTATCCCCTAGTTTACGAGAACAACAACGTTTACCTTGGCCAGGGCTCGCATGAGCGGCTCGTTGTCTTGCATCCGTCCGGCGGTGTCGATCAGAACAATGTCAACCTTCTGGTCCCGGGCGAAGTTGATCGCCTCCATCGCGATGCCAGCCGCGTCTTTACCGTAGCCCTTTTCGTACAGCTGCACCATCTGCTGGCCTGCGGTAGAAGACAACGAGTATTCTCACGATATGTCTTCTCAACGATTAAAACAGGCAGTATTGATTCGATAGTTCATTTTATTACATCTTTTTATTTTTTAAATAAATCTGTTTTATTTGTTGTAGAAGCCACAACTCACCGGGGATAAGGATGTCTTCACGCAGATTACAAAGGAAAAACATTGTGTTATAAATTTGTCAAAAACCATTCCCAAACGATTTAAACAACGCATCTAAGAACTCTGGTAAGAACTATAGATTTCACCATATTATTAAGCATTGTGTACAATTCGCGAAAAAAAGTCTATCGCAGCGCTGCGGCGGCCTTCACGTGAACTACTCATTGCGGTATTGGTGGGCAATGGCGGCGATTTTACTATATGTAAACAAGGCACGCTGACCTCTTGATTCAGCCTCCATGGCAAATAAAATATTTGTAATCGCTATTGCTCCGTTCCTCAATGCAACAGAAAAGGGAAAGGTGTATGTTTTCACCTTTTTTCTAAAGACATTACGTTTAGAAAGAGATGGGCACACGTGTTGAAAATCGGGAAACCTGTAACGAAGTTTATGTATGTGTGTGGCTTGCACTTTACAAACCAAGACTATTTACTGCCCGGTATGCAAGAAGAATTTTTAAACCATTAGTAAGCTAGATTAATGAGGAAATATAGATCCATGACTTGTGCCTACTGCCTAGGCCCTAGCAGAGATGCCAATCCCAAGTCAGAGTAGGCCTAGGCCTATCTAGCTGTCAAAATGGGTGTAACGTCTAGGGCTAGGTAGCTAGGCCTAGACCCTAAACCCAATGTCCTTATCGGCCTATCTGTCATGAAAGTACGGTAGTCGTAAGCCTATAGGCCTAGACCAATAACGTATACTTAAAACCCTTTTGCCTACCACCAAAGATAAGACACTTTGCTACCACTAGGCCTAGGCCTACCAAGTATTTTTATTTTTTAACCATTGATAAGCTAGATTAATGAGGAAATATAGATACATGGCTTATGCCTAGGCCCTAGCAGAGATGCCAATCCCAAGTCAGAGTAGGCCTAGGCCTATCCAGCTGTCAAAACGGGTGTAGCGTCTAGGGCTAGGTAGCTAGGCCTTGTCCCTAGTCGGCCTAGCTGTCAATGTAAGAAGTCGCACCAAGAACGTATAAATACTTAGACCCTTTTGCCTACCCCTAGGCCTACCTAGACTATTATGACATCCTGGAGCTAAGTGATTATGAGGAGTTTGGTTGTCTATTTACATACAAACAATTGTATTATTAAATAGGATAGGTCCCAGGCCTAGACAATAAATAAATACAGTTGTAAAGTAAGGCTAGGCCTAGCCTAGGCCCATGTCAAGGTGACAATACACTAGACCTAGGACCTAGGTATTTTTGTGGTGCAGGCCTAGGCAGTGGCACCTGTTGTTAGTGACTTCGTCACGTACTGTTATCATAACTTCCAATTTGTTAGGCGGTCAATTTTGAGGTTTGTAAGCACAACGCAAATGTCTTTGGTTCTACCATTGATTCTGCAGCATATGACGTGATTTGCTTCCAAAACAGCTTCCCCCTCCTTATACGGCCGTAGGCCGTCACCTACAAACCTAATAACAACTTGCCCACCTAATGTTATAGGATTTTCTTCCATTGCAGACAATATTTAACAATAATAACAACAATAATACTTAAGAAATTAAACCCTAAAATACACGTGTGCTGGGGGCCATAAGGGGGCGTACGATCACTTTATACCGCAATGATCCGCCATTTTGTTTTTGTAGTGCTGCCATCTGTTATCACTTTTTTTGGCGAATACCTCATAACATAATACGGTTCTAGACTACGGATCAATCATCTGTATAAATTACTGTAGTAATATTACCGTCACAGCTAGCTTACCTTGATGTCGGTCGGACGGATGAAGGGCGTTCAGGTGGCGAGTGTGTGTTCGAAGTTGTTCGACGGCGCCCGCTCGGAAAGTATCGCACGCGGCGATTAGCACGCGAAGATTGTTCTCGATCAGCCAGAAACAAATCTGAGGAGAACAATCGACAACAATTAACAGACTGGAATAACAGTGAAAAAAAAAGAACAGTTTGGAATTTCAAATCTATTTCAAGTGTTGCATGTTATTATCTCTCTCTCGCTTGTCACCTTTGCGAGGTTGGTAGACTTGCCGACGCCGTTGACGCCGCAGAAGGCCATCACGTAGGGACGGCCCTGTTTCTTGGCCTCCATGGCGTCGCGTAGAATGTCGACGCGTCGGCGCGGTGACAAGATCTGGACGAGCGCGTCCGTCAGCGTTGTCTTCACCGTCGACGCGATACTCTCGAAAGTGCCGAGGACCTAGGGTACATAAAAAAAAAAAAAAAAATAGTAAGTGCCAAATTAGCTTCTGAAAAGAAGGAACAAATGCCTTAAATTTGCTATGGGCCAAAGTAGGTACTTTGGAAGTAGTGAACGACATCGGGTAGTAAATATCGGAGTCGGCTTCTCGGAACTGTGGGAATCTAGTAGGAACCGACTCCTCAATCAGCAATAAAGATAAAGGTTGGGAGAGCCATCGGACAACGCAGCGTCGTCCATATACGTCTGCCCAGTGACCGACGTCGTCAAACATCGCCGAGAAAACCCACCTTTCCTTCCAGCTTGGCGGCGACAGACTCGCACAGTTTGTACGCGATGTCGGCCGCCACGTTCTTGGTTATGAGATGGTCCTTGAGTTTGTCGAGCGCCGGCGCCATGTCTTCCTGCGTGAGACTCTTGCTGCCGACGAGCCCCTTGAACATGGAGAACACGGACCGTCCCTTGGACGCCGGCTTTGCCTTCTGTGACGACGTCCGCCGCACCGCTTGCTCCTCCTCTTCTTCTTCTTCTTCGTCGGATGAGTCCAGCTCGTCCGAGGAGCTCTCCACTTCCAGGTCCTGGACCCCACCCTTCATCCGACCAACCATCTGTAAAGGTAACGATTTAGAATAAGTGAATAACAAACATTAGAATATTTACAACTCCCTACACACAAGGACATGTAGGTCAATCACTGTTTTCTTTTTTTTTTACCTCTTATGGCAAGTTGGCCTAAAGATGATTCCCTCCCTACATTACCAAGACAACATGTGGTAGGTCTACAGTCTGAACAAAACGTGTGTGTTAAACAAATCTGTGTTTTTAAATCACATCCGGATCATCATCCAATTTGAAACAAGTTAAATAATCACGAGTTCTGCGATTTAAGATAAATGCTACTTGTTTAGTATTAATGTTGTTTGAATTTTCCCTCCATACCATCCCTCTGCCGCACTCGTATACGTCATACATTACACGTCACGAGCGTTATCAGCAAACATATTATTGTTGAACAAGCGCTCACTACAGTTGCTTGCGTACCGTCGAGAAGTGAACAGCTGTCAGTCCAGTGTGGTGGAACCATAGCCGGTCGTCGTGGAACGTCTCCATGGAGTGTTGACAGGTTAGTGCGGCTTTCCTAACATGTTCCCCGGCTTTCCCCACATTCCCCCCTTCATCCTATTGTCTACCGCCCGGCGATTTTATAGTTTGTGTTTCCGTGCTAAACATAATTGGTCCTCCTGGCGGCCGGATTTTGGTACGGTAGGATAGGGGAGTTGTTAGTTCTCAATTTCGATTTTTGTTCCGCTCATTTGAGTTCGTTTCGTTTTCAACAATGACTGACAAAGCAACGAAAACGAAACTTGAAAATAAATTAACCGGCCTCGAAGTTCGTAAACAACGAGAATTCAGGAAACTGCAAACACTCTACGATCTAACCAAGGAAATACCGGAAAACCAAGCCAAGATTACAGCTTTCAATGTACGATTTGAACAAATTGAGAAAATTGCAGAAGAATATTCTAGAATACAATCTGAAATAATTGACGTTCAATTACTTCTTGATTCGACTGCGCAAGTCGATTCGAAGGCTCTCGAATCTTTTGACGATATTTATTACGAGGTAAAAATATTTGCCGCGTCGATAAAACCTACCACATCTGTCGTTACAGATAGGAATTCCAGGCCTAGTCCACGGCTACCTAAAATAAATATTCCGCCATTTGATGGAAGTTATAAAAATTGGGTTACGTTCTACGATACATACCGTTGTCTAATTCATGATAATGAGTCATTGTCAAACATCGAGAAGTTTCAATACCTTATCACATTAGTACACGGCCCGGCTTCGACTGTTGTTACGAGTGTCCCAATTACTGAGGCGAACTACGTAATAGTTTGGCAAGCTCTGATAGACAAATATCACAACAAGCGAGTTCTTGCTACAAAATACCTCGATGAAATATTTGATTTTCGAGCATTAACTTCTGAATCGACATCGGGACTTAACACATTTTTACAAACGTTTCAAGAGTGTGTTATTGCCCTACGTCACTTGAATATACCGGATTTAGGGGATTTTGTGTTGTTGTACATAGCACTGCGCAATTTGGATCGATCAACACGCAAGTTGTTCGAAATGCAATTAAAACAGACTGACATACCATCGTATGATAATTTAATTACATTTATTCAAGGTCATGCCAAGGTCCTTGAATTATCCAACATTGACAATCGTTCAAATTCTGCCCCAATCAAATCGAAACCTGCTAGTCGTACGACATCAGCTGAAAACAAGCGTATTCAAGGACGGACATTTGTTGCGGCTGTTCAAGCCAATACAAATCCTTGTCCGTGTTGTTCGCAACAACATTCTATCTATAAGTGTCCTGACCTTTTAGGTCTTGAATCAAATCAACGCCGTGATCAAGTGCGGTCTCTA
Source organism: Isoperla grammatica (assembly GCA_945910005.1). Taxonomy (NCBI): domain Eukaryota; kingdom Metazoa; phylum Arthropoda; class Insecta; order Plecoptera; family Perlodidae; genus Isoperla; species Isoperla grammatica. The sequence goes on from OX246740.1 coordinate 54,887,500, forward strand.
CGGTTGTGTTTTAATTGTTTAAGAAACACACACATGATAAACGAATGTCCTTCTAAGAGTTCATGTTTCAAATGCAACGCTCGTCATCACACGTTGCTACATTCGAGCAGTCAAGGGCACTTAGAGTCTAAATCAGAATCAACCCCAAGCGTCGAGTCAGGTACGTCCTTGACTCAAGCGAGTACGTCGTGCCACGCCCTCTCATCTCTGGCAACCACTACTCCTGTCTTGTTGAGTACAGCCGTTGTTCACTGCAAGGATAATTTTGGATCATACCAATTGATTAGGGTTCTTATTGATTCGGGAGCTCAATCGTCCTTCATCACGTCTGATTGTGTTAAGCGCCTTGGGCTGTCTGTTCGTCGATCTACAGGCTGTATTGCTGGTCTAGGTCAGACACATGTCCAAGCCGCTCAGGGTGTTACCAGTTGTATAATAAAACCTCGAGATTCCGAGCACCCTAAGTTTACTACGGAAGCTATTGTTTTGCCCACAATCACTTCGGCCATGCCTGTTGTTCATATACCGCCAGTTCACTTCGCCCAGTTCAAACATTTGAGTTTGGCTGATCCACAATTTAATGTTCCTGGGCCTATTGATTTTCTTCTTGGTGCTGACCTCTTCCCGGATGTATTTACTGGTGCGACAATTAGTGGTTGTCCTTCGGCGCTCCATAGTATTTATGGTTGGGTCATTACAGGGAAGGTTAACTTTTTTGATCGGTCGCCCTCCTCTATCACAACTCTGCTAGCCTCAGTTGATTCACCACTTGACATCAACATCACCATGAGGAGATTCTGGGAAGTTGAGGAACCGCCTCATGTAAACGTAGTTAACCCTGATGATAAATATTGTGAAGATTTATTTGCAAATTGCCATTATCGTGACCAAACTGGACGGTATGTCGTACCCTTACCCTTTAAAAGGGAAGCACCTAAGCTAGGTGATTCATATCCGCAAGCAGTTTCACGTTTCCAGCAACTTGAACGTCGTCTAACTCGTCAGCCTGAGCTTCAAAAACCTTATGAAGAGTTCATGAGGGACTACGAAGCGTTGGGACACATGCGTGAGTTGCCATCGTCTACCACATCACAGTATGTTATTCCTCATCACCCTGTACTCAAGTTGTCAAGTTCGTCCACAAAGTTGCGTGTTGTTTTTGACGCTTCGGCCAAAGCTTCATGCAACAGATCGCTCAACGATATCCTATTTACGGGACCCAAGCTACAGACTGATATAACCGATATTATACTCAAGTTTCGAATGCACGCAATGGTATTCTCCGCTGACATTTGTAAGATGTATCGGCAAATCCTTGTATTACCAGAACACAGGCCGTTTCAACATATATTGTGGAGAAATTCATCAGACTTGGACGTCAAGAGATTCGAATTAAATACCGTTACGTATGGAGTATCATCTGCTCCTTGGTTGGCCATACGAACCCTTCATCAGTTAGCGGAAGATGAAGGTAAAAAATGTCCTGATGCAGCTAAAGTCCTGCGGGAAAATGTCTATGTAGATGACGTTTTAACCGGAGCAGATTCGTTAGAAGAGGCGCTTTCCCTTAAACAGCAACTAATCACCGTGCTGAAATCTGGTGGTTTTCAACTACGAAAATGGAGCAGCAACTGCCCCGACATTCTACACGATGTTCCCTTGATTGACAGAGAGGTTTATTTGTCACTCTCTTCACCAGATGATTCAGTAGTAAAAATTTTAGGCATCCACTGGGATGCACAAGCGGACGCATTTTCATACAAAGTCGCACTAAACAATATCGTTCACACCAAACGAGCATTATTGTCCGTCATAGCGCGAATCTATGACCCGCTGGGTTGGGTCACACCAGCAGTATTCAATGCAAAATACCTTATACAGAAACTTTGGTCTCTTGGTTTGGGTTGGGACGACCCCATTCCCACAGCTATTCATGATCAATGGATGGTGTTTGCTACTCAACTCGAGGAATTATCAAAATTAAGAATTAAACGTTGTATAGCGTCGTCTAGCAATGCAGTAGTTAACCTAGTAGGGTTTTGTGATGCTTCAGAAAAGGGTTATTCTAGTGTGGTTTATCTTCACACTACCGTGTCTCAATCTAAAAGCATTGTAAGCATGCTTATGGGCAAATCAAAGGTTGCACCACTGAAGACGCTGTCAATTCCTCGCTTGGAGTTATGTGGAGCTGTCCTCCTCTCAAAACTGTTACAGTATGCCCTGTCCATACTTACCACTACAATAAATCGCACGTACGCATTTACCGATTCGGCCACCGTCTTGGCCTGGCTACGAACACCGACGTTCAAATTAAAACCATTCGTTTCTAATCGTATCGTTCATATCCATGAGTTAACCGAACCTTCAACGTGGGGCTACGTGTCCACCGACGACAACCCAGCTGACTGCGCGAGTAGAGGGCTCACTCCCAAGCAGCTTGTCGATCATCCACTGTGGTGGGAGGGTCCCGCTTGGTTGTCCTCCCCACGAGAGCGATGGCCCATTGCTGCCGTACCGGGCTTACAGCTTGTCGACATACCTGAAATTAGGACTGCTACGAACACGTTGGTCTCGATGACCGCGCTTCCTGTGTATACTTTGGAGGAGAGATTCTCATCGTTGACCACTTTGCAACGTGTCACTGCTTGGTGCTTCAGGTTTGCAACTAATTCAAAGTTACCAAAAGGGTTGCGTTGTCGAGGGAGCTTGACGGCTAATGAATTGCGCCAAGCATTACACGTTTGGATTAGACATGCACAACGCATACATTTCTGTAAGGATATCGACTCACTGACAAAGAAGATTCCTTGTTCGCCTTCGTTACGACGTCTAAATCCATTTCTTGACAACTCGGGATCTCTTAGAGTAGGAGGCAGATTGCGAAACGCCCCCTTGCCCTACAGCACTCGTCATCCGCTACTTCTGCCTCCAAAAACCCATTTGACAAATCTAATTATAGATTACTATCACCGCTCATACCTTCATATCGGTCCCCGCGCTTTACAAAGCATATTGCAACGCCAATTTTGGATTTTGTCAGCCCGTCGAATAATTCGTTCAAGGCTATCAAAATGTCTCATTTGCCACAAGATGAAAGCTACCCATGCCCAGCCACTGATGGGAGATCTACCAGCTTCGAGAGTCGAACAAGGACGCCCGTTTCTGACTGTAGGTCTTGACTTCGCTGGCCCATTCAACATTAAAGAAAGTAAAAGAAGAAATGCAAAGATATCTAAGGCATACATGTGCCTCTTTGTCTGCATGTCAACAAAGGCCGTGCATTTGGAAGTTGTGTCTGACCTATCAACTCCTGCATTTCTTGCTGCACTTGACCGATTCGTAGCCAGACGAGGTTTATGCTCAGCCATTTACTCGGACTGTGGAACAAACTTTGTTGGAGCAAGCAGGTATCTCATAGGCATCTTCAAATATTTACACGAACAATCAACGCAAATTATAGACGCAACCGCCGCAAAGGGAATTCAATGGCACTTCAACCCCCCTTCGGCCCCTCACTTCGGCGGATTATGGGAGGCTGGGGTACGCTCAGTGAAATATCATTTACGACGCGTCATAGGTGATCAAGCTCTTACGTTTGAAGAACTAGCAACTTTATTCAGCAAAATCGAAGCAATTCTCAACTCCAGACCATTATTTGACTTATCGCCAGATGTAAACGAATTTGATACGTTGACTCCGGGACATTTCCTCGTAGGAACCCCACTAGTGTCTCTTCCAGAGGAAAACTTCATCGACACACCTATAAACAGGTTATCCCGTTGGCAGCTTCTTCAGAAAGCATCCCAGGATTTTTGGAATAAGTGGAAAACGGAATACCTCAACACACTTCAACAACGTTTAAAATGGTGTACAAACAAACCAAACTTGAAGGTCAATGACCTTGTCATTATTAACGATGGGAAGTCTACACCGCTGCAATGGAAACTAGGCAGAATCGTTGACGTGCACCCCGGATTAGACAAGGTCGTCCGAGTTGCTACCGTACGCACTTCCCAGGGGACAATCACTCGGCCAGTAGTGAAACTATGTCCACTGCCCGCCACAGAATAGAGATCCCCTGAGGTATTTTATATTCTTTTCGTAGAAGAACGTTCGTTTAGTTTTCAGCATCTTATATTGCTTACGTAAATTTCGTGAAGTTACGAATTACGTCATATTCCGCTTGCTTAGGAAACCACACTTTGGTTTCGGTGGGGGGTATGTTTAGTATTAATGTTGTTTGAATTTTCCCTCCATACCATCCCTCTGCCGCACTCGTATACGTCATACATTACACGTCACGAGCGTTATCAGCAAACATATTATTGTTGAACAAGCGCTCACTACAGTTGCTTGCGTACCGTCGAGAAGTGAACAGCTGTCAGTCCAGTGTGGTGGAACCATAGCCGGTCGTCGTGGAACGTCTCCATGGAGTGTTGACAGGTTAGTGCGGCTTTCCTAACATGTTCCCCGGCTTTCCCCACATTCCCCCCTTCATCCTATTGTCTACCGCCCGGCGATTTTATAGTTTGTGTTTCCGTGCTAAACACTACTAAAATTACCGTTTTGTCCGGTTGGATCTCCTCCCTTATGAAACCATCTTCAGGCCTGTCTCTGGTCCGCTCTAGATTTGCAACATCTTTAGTGTTGCCGCCAAGATCCCAAACACGTGGCTTTTTGCCAGCTTTCTCAGGCTTTGGGCTCTTCCTAATGAACAGAAGTACAAAGTTCATGATAGGATATTAATGTGTCCACACAATTTTTGTTTTATTTGACAGTATACGTATGTGTATTAGCGTTTACGCACTGCTTTTCGGCTTTTATCTTGGGACTCTTGGACATCTTCTGAGCAAGACGTAGACGATTCTGCAACAATGTTTCCTCATCCAGCGTTCCATTTGAGGGTGGCGATGGTGGCGCTATTGGTAGGCCTACTACTTCTTTCACTGGTGCCACAATTTTCACTGAAAAAGTTAAAAAGATTAGGTCTATGTCGGTTTGAAATTTAATGTTAACTCATCAAAACGAAGAACCAGTTAGTATTAAAGGATTAACATATTTTCCAACAACAAATTAGATTTCACTAAAGCAGGGAATGTTATTTGTGGCTAGCTAAACAAATTATGAAGGAATTGGTCTGGGATAAGCGTGTGTATGAATTACGAATTATATGACTTACTGTTAAAACTTCCACCATTGTATAAATCTCTGCCCTTCTTCTTCGATTTCCCTATAAGCCCCAATAAACCCAAGCATTAAAACCCACAATACACCCAAGCAATAGAGAACCACACTAGAAACTAAGCTAAAAGTAACGTTTCATTTCTTACCACTCTTTTTATTTTCCTTTTCATCTCCCTTCCTTTCGATCATCGAAGAAACTGTTTTCTTCGACTTCACCGATTCCTCAAAGGATCTCATTAACTTGGGAAGTTTTGCTTGCTGTTTGCCCCATTGTTCAGACGAGATAAGAATCGAGTTATAGCATGATTTAAAATCAAAATCCTGAAAAATATGTATATTAATGTTACCTATGTCTACAAAGAAGTAAAATTTACCCAAGATACCTATTCTGCTATTTAGCTCTATTGAATGAACCACGTGAATAATTTGATGTCTGTGTCGACTAAAAGGGCTGCTGAACTTCAGCAATTTCAAATTTAACTACGGAATAAGCGCCTACGCTGTGGTTTGAACTTTGGTCAAGTTATTACAAATTGACAAGGCACAACTATAAGACCTGATAATAGAGCTGTCTGTTTACAGGAGTTAGGGTTAATGTCATGTGATGTTATTAATGATCTTGAGCTTAGTTCCCTAGTTCCTGCAAACACTGAGTAGGCCTATAGATTAAGGTGCTGGCAACATACTACCTGCATCGCAGATACTCGCAGCGGCTAGGCATACTCGGAACAGTGTTGGTGTTCTCTAGCCTCTTGTATTTCAGTGTTTTCAAGTAAAAAGAAGCCGTTTAGAGCGAGACACGACATAATTACAGGATCTTCTGCCAAATTGAAGTTTATAAGGCCCTAGCTATAGACCTAGGCAGGCTTAGCCCTAACCTTACCTAAGGAGCTCACCTAGGTCTAGGCCCTTGGTCTAGGTACGCCTAGATCGAATGAGCCCTTGTCAACATTGTTTTAATCGTACCTGGAAATGCCTTCCTTGAGACAAATCATTCTTGTACTTGTCTCGGAACTCCAGATGGACATCATTAAGGAATTTATCTACATAAGACAGCTGTAGAATTTTTTGATACGCAACAACAAACACAAGCTCAAACTCATTGTCCAGCTTGTATTGTAGCGTAAGATCATTATGCTCGAAGGTGTTGTTGCCCGTTCTTTCCTTTAAAATTGGAGAGACAGTAATTAATTAAATGTCACATGTCTAAGGATTATAGTTTATTGATTGGGCATAGGGCCTAGCTAGGCCTATGCTTATGCTTACCTGTAAAATTACGCTTCTTATCAAAGCATTTACCGAAGGGGTGAATATCTGTGATGTACTTTGAAAGCACCACAACACTATCCCTCCTTTACTAAAGATACTAAATAAATCTAACATATTATTACGAATTAAAAATATTTATTTTGCACAACCAGCTGTCTATTTATTTCCCTCACGTCACTCTCGTGCCGGAACCGGAAGTTACATCACTGTACGAAATGTAGGTTATGTTTTGGCAGATTAGCCAACTACTTCCGAGCAATATCAAGAAAATATCAAGTGACCACCCTGCTCTAATAAGGCTCTAATAGGAAAATTAATAATATCCCTTATTAATGTTATGAATTAAATAAAAGCTTTCGGGTAGTTGATATTAAACTATCAGTTTTTTGGCAACCATAATATTCAGAGTTTAATTGTTTTAAAAATTAAATGGGAATTATTTATATTTGAAATTTTGTTCTTGCTTTGTTGGGTATACTGCATTGTTGGTGATTGGTGAGGTGATTTCTTTATCAAAATTCAAAACCATAAATCCAAAATGGTGGAAAGAAAATGAGCCCATCAGGTTGAAGAAGGTTAGGAAATTTTGGAAATTGAAAGTGAAGAGTAAACATGAATCAAGCAGACGTCTCAAAATTAGTATCAAAACTAAGAATATCGGTTAATCCTCGACATAGAAACCTTAAAAATCCTGATGGACCTGAAGGACGGCTAAATAAGTTAAGAAAAACAGTGACAGCACTCATAAAACATGAACGAATTGAACTTTATTCTAATCGTGCTGATGAAGCAAGGGGTTATGCCGAACGGGTGAGTTACATGACAGTAATATACGTGTTTTCTCATTAGTAGGCCTATAAAGCATGACCGGTAAATATTAACAAGATTAGCTAGGGGGGTAGGCCTAGGCTAGGCCTACGGTACGCACATGGCTCTGGTCCCGGTAGCCTAGGCCCTAGGCTAGCCGGGTTCCCATGTGCTTGCTAGGCCTAGGCCTAGATAGGTGTCTAGGCCTAGGCCTAGGTAGGGGTCTAGGCCATCTAGCCTAGGCTAGGTATGCGTAGGCTCGGCTGTAGGCATGTGGTAAACGTAGTTATCTTAATCTTAAAAATAAATTCAATTATCAAAATAGATCGTCTATTGATTCGCTATTCTAAACCTAAGCCGGTTTGCCCATCGTTTCATTACTATTGGCAGGCTTACGTTGTTATTTGCACTCATTTATAGATCTGTACCATCCTATTATGTGGGAACATTTCTTTTACATTCTAGTTAATTTCCGATGCCTTGAGGTATGGTGACTGCCATCGAGCAACAATGGAGATGGCTGACTATTGGATATTAGAAAAACAACTTATCCACAAACTGTTCAAGGTGTTAGTTCCAAGATATGAAAACTGTTCGGTATCCTTCACAAGAATGTATCGTGCACCAAGACCTTATCCTGGAGATGTATATCGTAAAGCAGTATTAGAGTTACGAGGTATGTATCATGAAGTTTACCAGGGTCTCCCCTCTTCCATCCCCATAGATTAGCTATCAAGTCTGAGGATGCAAAGAATGCTAATGTTTTGCATATGATTTTAATATTTCAATCACAACTGATCAGTCATGTTCTGATTGAAATGTTAACATAAACAAAATTTGCATTCAAGAACAGTGCATGTCCAATTATTTAATTTCTATCTAAGATAATTCTTTTGTAACAATTCCATAAGTAATGGAATGACAATTCACAACATTTGTCTCTATGTTCCATTATTGTAATGTAAGTGGCAGGGAAGAGGGCTGTCTGAATTTAGTTAAATCCGTTGTGGGGCATGGGCTGATCTGATTCCCATCTTCTGAGTTCACCTGGGGACCTCTTTGACAACTCTGACGCTGACATCGCCGTCAGGTTGGAGGGGGGGGGGGGGGGGGGGGGGTTGCATGTTGGGTTTGTCTGTGTTAGGCTAAGGTTTTCAGTGTTTTGTCGGCGTCTACTCATGCGAGACCTCGGCAAGTTCTTCGTTTTGGGGGTCTACAAATTTGTCTTTGTCTCAATAGTGATTGGTGTCCTGACGTTCTTACTCTTGATGCTTTGCAGGAAATCCATATCCCCCATTGAAGCCCAACACAAACGAAAACCGCAACCTCATCCACAATGTTCTACTGGACGAGGCTCGAAAGGAGTATCGTAATCAGAAATATGTAGAAATGGCGGAAAAACTAGCGCCAGTCGAAATTTCCCTCGCAAGTCCTCTTAAATCTACCACGGAAAATACCGTTTCCGACAGTCCACCAACAGAACCAACTGACGTTGGAAAATCGTTACCGCAATCGGTAACTTCTTCCAAGACTTGATGCATTTAATGTGTGGTACCTACTGATGGGTTCTAATCATGTTACTGTACCTACCTGCAACATCTAAAGCTACCACCACATGTTTTAGATGTTGGTATTTGAGTAACAACATCTCATTTCATAAAATAAACTAGCTAATTTAAATTAGAAAGTTTCAAGATTCATTTCAATAATAGCACTATTCATACCTGCGTGTGTGTACGGTGTAATATACACAATGCTGACAAATCGGCAACAGCTTGGTATCAAATTCCAACTATGTATGTTTAAACCTAACACAAATGTCAGTTACGTATATATATATATCTACGTAGTAGCTTTACACACAACTGAATCTTTAATTAGACGTATACACATCAAACAGACAGCATCAAATTACTCATGAATGTAGACCCTAATAGGAGTATGTATTGAACTCCATATCCTACAAGGAACTACAGTAGAAGGTTCCAAAGCAATTGTACATGCCAATATCAGTTGAGTATGTATAGGGATAGGAGTAGGACACCCAACAGCTTACCTTCAAGTAAGATAAATTTGAGAGTTGGAAATTGACATTGAAGGGACATAATACAAAAATAACTAGACATTTTGAAATGAGATCTTGATCAATCGGAAGAAGATGGCTACTGCAACTACTTTAGATCTCTTAGCAAACTAAACTAAAACTAAACAACGGAACTAAATGGGATGACTAAACTGTTGGGGGTGGGCAGGTTAAGTGAGAGGGGAGTTAGCGGTCACCTAAAGTGGGTGTTACATGAAGAAGTTAGAAAATAAAAAACAGGAAGTAAAGAGTAGAGATAGCGTGTAGCTTACGGGACTTTTCACTTGTTCAACATTGTCCTACTTTTGGGGAGAACTCACTTTTCACTTTCTCCCGTAAGCTACACGCTATCTACTCATTGCTTTCTGCTTTTTACTTTTCTAACTTCTCCGTGTAACACCCGCTTAATGGATGTTGAGATCAGGTGCTAGTAGTAACTACAATGGTACAGCTTAGCAGCTTCATCTCTGTAGGGGGATCCGGGGCGAAAACGGGACAATTTTCAACACTTTGCCCTTAAAAAGTTGGTTGTAGCATTCATATCAAGGGATTTTTTTGTTTTACCGGATGTATTTTGGATTGATCTTACCAAATCAACAGGAGTTATCTAAAAAAAAAATGTTCATGTGGTTAAAAAAAGATGATATTTGTGTCCAATTTTTGCCCTTCCAATGGGGCAAAATATTATTACGATATTATTATTATTAATATTAATGGATGGTGTTTAAAAACTCAGAAACTATTGTGTGAAAATGATATGCTCATCCCTATTTCTGCCATTTCCCTATTTCTCCTGTCTGTGGCAATAATATGTCATTGGAAAAAGAAGCCTGTCTCTACTGGAAAACCAGAAAATGCATGATGGCCCAGTAAGCCAAAAATGCGGGCATAGGAAAAGAAGAAGAAGACTATTGTGTATTTGTTTTTGTAATATGAATTCAAAAACATGGAAGAAGATGAATATTAGCACTAGTACTAAAACTCTGAGTGAGCCCAAGTTACTGGTGAATGGTGATAGGAGTACCCCCTCCACCTCCCCCCGCTCCTCCCTGAGGACCTATTCTGTAATGTTTTGTTGTCTGTCCTGAGATGAATTCTACCCACATTCGGACTTGTTTACTCAATACAACATTACGTTACTAACAAGTTCAAATTCAGGCAGAATTTGTTTTGTGATTCACAACAAAAAGCTACAGAACCTGATTTAACTTGTGTTGGAATTGGGTGTAAGATTATACAGTAAGTAATCCTATAACGTACCTCGGGGGTGCCCATCACATCTGTCTTCGAGAACAACGGCATCCACAGCTGGCAGCAAACTTTCCACTTCAAGAAGGTGTATTAGGCCTACTCACTTTCAAAATTGATCTATGACCCTTAGATAAGAGCTAATCCTGGTCCTCTAAATCTTCAATGACAACAATGCAAACTAGTTCTCAAATGTTATGTCAATGTTCATTTTTCATTGTTGTGCATTGTCCTCATTGAAGATTCAGAGGGGCATGATAAACTGTATCTAGATCAATTTTGAGAATGGTCTATTGTACATGGCACATTGCTCGAAAACCGTAATTAATATCATGAAGGGGGTGACGGGTTGGTGAAAGTTGGCTGAATGGGTGGGAAATTCATTGGGGGAAGAATACGAGTCCCAACAGCTTACCTTGAGAAGTGAATGTGTTTGTCAGGAACTGTTCCCAGTGAAAACCGTCACTTCTTATCTCAAGGTAAGCTGTTGGGTCTCCTATTCTTCCCTTTCATTGACCTAATGTAATGAATTACTAAAAAGTAAAAGGGTCAACTATTTAAAAAAAATTTCACTTTATATTATACTTTATATACTATTTTTCGGATTGTTATGCAACTTTTATGAGTTGTGGTTTTACCGACGCTTTGAACCCAAGTAATGTCACGACCAAGGTAAGGTGCACGATGTCTAGTCTCGCTTCACTTCACTGTGAACGAGGTCGGCTGGAGAGAGGTGTCTTCGAGCGTTCGATATGTGGCTGTTGTTGGCTGCCGGCTACACTGAAGTTGACAACCAAACTGCCCCAAGCCAGATGGGGTGGCTGCTGTTTGACCCATTGCACAGATTCAAATGGAGACATTAAAAAAAAAAATTATAGTGTAGTCACTTGAGAAGAATGACTGGTAACAAATCCCAAAACAAGTGTATTAGATGAAAACTTAAAAAAATATATATAGAAAGTTGAGGGGTACAGGCAGATGTAGAGGAGAGGGCAGTGGTTGGGTGGAGAGGTGGTGGGAAAGTTAGTAATGCCCCATTTAGATGGTTCAATGTTCCTTGTATTCATGGACAAAAAAGCATCACAATATACATAGATAATAAAACACCACAATACTCTCCTTTATGTGATGCTTTTTTGTCCTTGAATGCAAGGAACATTCAAACAGTTCAATGTTCCTTGAATTCAAGGACAAAAAAGCATCAAAATATACATAGATGATAAAACACAACAATACTGTACTTTATGTGATGCTTTTTTGTGCTTGAATTCAAGGTGTATTGAGCGGAACATTGAACCGTCTAAATTGGGCATGTTATGGCATTTTCCAATGGATGCACTGGACCTTACTGTCTGAGTATACGCCTTCAACAATTAAAACAGTGCAATAGACGGCCCACGGGCTAGTGCGCACTCGGTGCAGCCCATTGTAAAACGCCATTAGTAAGTTTATTTCCATACATACATATTGCATATTTGGGGGACAGGGAAAGTGGGGATAGCGTTTGTCGGGGCAAGAGAGTATGAAGATGAGGTACCAGGCTTTACAGGCTGGCACTGGTTCTAAGATGCTCAAGACCAATGGTGGAAACACCCCTTTATTACTGCAACATATTTCTGCATGTGGTGTAAAGTTTGATTTTGGTGTTAAGTACTTTATAATTCTGGTTATATCTATATTAATAACTTATTTTGCTAGTGTGTAGCTTTCTTAAGATATTACTAAATTACTAGAGTATTTATAACCCAGAGCAGCAGAGCACCCTAGACCTTTTTCAGAATGTATGTAGGACGCTTAAATCATGGAGTTATATTGGAGGAGGAGATCTAGCTCTAATGGGAGGGGCCGTCCACGATTGTTGTTCCGGAAATGGCCGCCATATTTGTTGTTTACGAATTGTGAAGAAACTTCAGTAGGCCGCATAGGCCTACATGCTGTGCGCTACACAGGCTTCCTACATTTGTTAAATACTTTACACCAAGACTGACAATAAGAAACTCGTTAGGTAAGTAGATTGAATGGTTATTTAACTACTAGGCCTAATTACCTAGTACTTAATTTAGGTTGTCTAGAAGAAAAGCAGTCGTAGTGGGCTATGGAGTAGGCGAGGGCTTATTGTCATGGGCTAGGCCTACTAGCCCTAGACCTGTACAGCCTAGCCCAGGTATTTTACCGGTACGGCGTAGGCCTAGGTACCAGTGAAAGATGGAGTTGAATCACAACATTGTAATTAAATCCTGGCTAGTCCTGAGAATTGGTAAGGTCACAGCTATGTAGAAAATATTGGCAATTGGTCACGTACCATCAACTAGGGCCTAGGGCCTAGGGCCGAGGCCCCTAGCACTCACCTTTCCTAGTCTAGGCCTACGCTTTGATCTAGGCCAATATCTTGAAAATATTGATATGTGGTAAATGAACTCAAGCCAACAGCATCAATCATACATCCAATCTGGGCTAGGCCTAAGAGTAGACAAGGTTAAGATTGACAACAGCATTCACTATCACTATCCATGCATCCAACTTCGCTAAGCCTAGGTCCTATACACTTAGCTCATCTTGATATTATTGTAACATGGTGTGTGACAACTCTTTGTATACAACATTTATAAAGAACACCATGTCAAATAGCCTAGGCCTAGTAGGCCTGCCAATTATGTATTCAACATGGGCTAGGCTAGGCCTAGTCCGTTTGCATTTGCAGGACCTAGGGACTCTAGAAATTATTGGCAATAAGTTAATGCCAATTGTATCATAAGCGTCACCCATGCACCATGGTATTGTGTGATATTAGATAATGCACATAGGCCTATGTAATCAACTGTTTAGGGTCTAGCAGCAAGGCCATCGCTACCCTCTGTAGCAATGGTCTCGGCAGTAGGCCCTACCTACTTCTTTTGACAGAATACTCAAGCTTAGACTGGACCTATTCTTGTAATTAATAACCACATACCGTCATACACTATAGGGTATTAGTTCGGTCAATGTTGCAAGACTTGCAAAGTACATTTGCCTGTATTATGTAACATGTTTGAACTGATGTTCTCGATTGCCATAGTTCCATAACTAGGAAAAGGTTTTCTTGCCTAGGCATACTAAGCACTAGGTAATGTTCTCGAGTAGCAATCACAACATGCTGGCTAGATACAATTTCCATGTTCATGTAGTAGCCATGGCTATGCATTGTAATTTAACTTGAAATGATCAACAAGTTATAATAGTTCTGTGCATGGACATTAATGGATTGTGAGAGACAGCCTACTGTAATCAATAGTCACTTCTTAGGCCATACACATTTTTACATTGTACAGTAATAATGGTTTTTGTTGTAGATTGCTTAATCAATAGATACACAAATATTTTCAAATTATAGATACCGGTAGTTCAACTAGGCTTTAAACTTGTTGATATGATAGGTCAATGATAAGGTCCAAACAATAATATATATGTATTTATATTTCAGCCAACTCAGACATGGAATTGGAAATAAAAAATATTTTATTGGAAGTTACATCTCTTCACTTCAAAGTAGCTGTAGCTGCTTCTGAAGATTCATCACAAGCTCTGGATGATTGGTGTGTTCAGGCAACATCTCTACTAAGATGCAAGAATATAGAAGACTCTTGGTCTACATGCCACAAGTTCCGCTTAAAAGATGACATTTTACAGCCGGTCAAAAGATTCACATCAACACTGATGGTAAGTTATTTTCAGTACAAAACTTACAGTAGGTAGCCAAATCACACTCAGTGATTAGGCCTACTTTTTCATAATAAGAGAGATCAATCTTCCATCAGATTCAGAACTGGTATGATCTTTGGTTGGTAGCCAGTGTACACACATAATAACATTTTTGACTTACCATTTAGCTTTATTATTAGGCCTTTAATAATATAGGCCTAATAATAATAAATTCCATTTTATTCTCACACATACAAGAATACATATAGGCCTAATTACATTCAGTAGTATTATTTATTTATTTATTTATTTAGGTATTTATTTATTTATTTAACCCCCAGGCCTGGTTCAGCTCCAACCATTCTTAACCAGCCAGAGGTTGATGGCCACTACCAGGCCGAACTCCCAGTGAATCAACATCCTGGTGAATTAATGATTATACCCAGGGCTTTTTTTCGGCCGGTACGAGCCGGTACGCGTACCGGCTAACACAAGAGGCGTACCGGTAAAAGGCAATTAAGTCACACTATAGCCGGTACGCTACGATTAGCCTTGAAGCGCGTGAATAACGTTGAAGTGTGCAGTGTGAAAGGCTTGTGACTGCAAAATATGTTTCATTTTGTAATATAAGGATGTTGCCACCATCTGGTGACATGGGTGTGACATGTAGTAAATCACTTATTTTTAGACTTTTGGCGGCCACTCACTACAGTTATCTTTTCTACCATTTGGTTCACTAGTTCTAAGGAATGATAATTAGGGTTGTTTTGACTAAAATGTCATCTCTTGTCAAAAGTAGCTTCTGGGAACTACCAAAGAGAATGTACCTATTCTTACTTTTCTGTTTTCCTGGAAAGCGCCTTTTCAATTTACAGACAACGATTGGGTTGTGTTGGGGGAGGAAGGGGTAGATCGGTGGTCAAGGGATTGTAAGTTGTGTGTGGCAGGGTAAGTTTCCTCTCTGGTGACGAGTGGAGATGTCGTCGTGATTAGCGAGTGTGTGTGTGTGTGTGTTTAGTGAGAGTGTAAAAAATAAAAATGAACCGAAAAATAACTTCTTGGGTCGTCACCTCGCCACCGATACCCAAGAGACCGACGTGTTGCTGACGAGAACATGACTGTGAGTAATGTTTGGAAATTGCTTTGAATTCGATATCATCCAGTTTGGTGAGTTAAAAGAATGAGTTATATTTTAAAAATAAATATAAACTATTAAATGTGTAGTGAGTGAATGCACGTCTCGTATTTGGGTCACGTTAAACAGGGGCGGATTCAAACATGAGGCGCGGGGGGGGGGGGGGGGGGTGGGGGCGACAAAATAATTGTAGGTTCCGTCTTATTAAACCATCACTATTGGCACGTTTTTTTAAAAGAAATTTTATGCTCGATCGTGTGGCTACAGGATCTAATCCCAGTCATGAGCTGTGCAACATAAGCTTCATATTTCGCCGATATCTACGATACAAATCCGCCTTAAAAATGCGTTTTTGGCCATCAAACTTAATGCAGTAACCCAAAATTTTTTCGCCTACGGCGAATTTGCCTCCGCCGGCTGGGGCTTCGCCCCAGACCCCAGCTATGCCACGCCAGTCACATGAAACATTATACCGGATGTACCGGTTAACTTTATTTTAGAAAAAAAGCACTGATTATACCTACAGAGGAACCATTCACTACTCAGGGTAAGTCATAGATATTAAAATAGTGCAAGTGCTACTCAAATAAAATTGTTTTATTCAGTACATGATACAGAATTGTAGCATACTCAATGATTGTTGGACTTCATATGGACTCGAAACTCAATTTCACGCATCACCTAAATCTCAAAATTCAACAGGCATTTTCTATAGTGGCTAAATTATACCCCATGTTAAACAAATCAAGCAAAATAAAAACTAAAAATAAACTGTTATTATATACAATGCTCATTAGACCTGTGTTAACGTATGCGTGTCCCGTATGGAGCTCGACGTGTGCTTCGAACTATAAAAAAATACAAATAGTACAAAACAAAATTTTAAGGATGATAGGTAATTTCCCCAAAAGAACCTCTATTTATAAGTTACATAGTGTTTTTAATTTACGGCCGATAAGTGATTTTGTATATGACATAACTGAACGGTTCTATATCAAGTGTACCAAGCATGTCGAGAATAACCTTATAAGTAAAATAGGTGACTATACCTTATTCACTCTGCCTTATAAACGATACAAACATAGGCGGACTAAGCACATTCTATTATAAATCATTCCTAGAGCTAGAGTTTGTGTATATACTAGCTAAATATCTATTTATATTACTATTTAAGATATTATTGTTATTTTATTATTTTTTGTCTGCATTGTTTCCTCTTATGATCAACTTATCTTAATCTTATTGAGAGCAAGTGTACCACGTTTCCATTGCTAATTAATGTAAAATTGACTAGTTGTCAGTTCTATTAGTCTCAAACGAGGGTTTTTTTAAATAATTTTTTCCCTCATTCTTTTACTCCAAGTTATTCTGCTATATCACCACAATTACGTCATGAAATAATGTTAAGTTGAAAGTTAAGAGATATATCTGTTCTCAGGAATTTCTGTAAACAAAACCAATTGTACTTTGTGTTTCTTGTATTTCCTAATAAAACTGATTTATTTAAAAAAAAAAAACTCAATGATTGTAGGGCCTATATTGACTAAATTATCATTTATCAGTAACTAACAACTCAAAAATTTATTTTTCTATAGGCCTACTAAAAAATTAATATGTACATACCTACGGTACGTTAAATGTAGATACCCATGCTTTAAGTTATTCATTTTTAATTAAAATCCATCTTATTCATCTAAAGTTGTAATTGTAATCATGTTCTTTTTTTTAGGAACCATGACTGCTGTGGATAGGGGTGATCCACTGACTGAGCTAGGAATAATTTCCTCGAAAACCGAAACAAAGAGCTGTTAGCAGACGTACAAAAACGTCAAGAAGAAAACAATTACCTGACTAAAATAATTAACGAAAACTGTTAGAAAGCACACCAGATGTCAGACAATTTGGTTCACTTTTATACTAGCCTTGTTTCATATGAATTATTTCAGAATTTAGTTTCATATGTAGCCCCATTTATGGCCAATTTTCATTCAGTCAAGATTAAAGACCAGATAATAATCATTTCAACCAAACTTCGTCTCAGCTTATTAAATAAAGACATAGCATTTTGGTATATTATATGTCATATATTACATATACATAATACAATCTTCATATAAGGCCTATCAGCATTTTCTCGTGACGGAGTAGATTCTCCCGAATCAGAATCGCTGTCTAGTGTTAGAGCAAAATATACTGCAGTGGGTACTATTTTCTTTATTTTTGCTTCAAATAACTTTGTATTTTCTATGGTTTCCTTCAATTGGTGTCGGCTCTACATTATAAACGAGTGGCTCGTTTACATTTATTGATGCCACCTTCATGGTGTGTATGTCTAGCAAAGTTGTATTTCTTCAGCTTTCTTACATTCTACCTGTAACATAAGAATAGGTTAGAGATCTACCTAGATACATTTTTTAAACTATTAAGTTTTGCAAATATTTAAAATAAACATGAACTTAAATATGAGCTTATATTTTATTGATTGGAGTAAACCTGATCCTGTCATTTTGCACAAACTCGTCTAAATCCGACATGTTGTGAACTACACTGATGTAGAATTTTTTGTTAGCCTGTGCTGTTGACATTCACCACACAGTACAATCATTGGGCTAACTAACATACTCAATGGTACAATCCTAGTTTACAACGAACATGTAGCCTTCTATTCCTTCCAAACCTTCTATCAAAAATTGTATGCGATCTAGGTTTGAAGCTTTAAAAACCAGCCTACAGCTTGAGAATGATTAATGAACGGTTTATATCGTAAACGAGTTATATGATCACCTAGTGCTGCTATCCTATCACTGACCTGGCTGGTGTGCAAACTAAAACTAGGAAGCACATTTAGCCCAGGTCTGATAAAGCTAAAGGCAGAGCAAACTTTTACATTCTGTAGGCGTGTTATTTCCCATAAGGAAAACAAATCCTTACACAGCAATTATTGTTACCTGGCAACAACCCTAGGTGTAGGGGATAACTACAATTCTTGGGCTGCGTACCAACTTTGACTGCGTTCACTGTGGCTGTGACTGGTGGTGGGGGTAACCCAATCAACGCAGTGAACGCAGCAGTTGGTACGGGCTGCAGTCACAATCACAGCGAAAGCAGACAACAGCAGAAATTGTCATTCATAAAAGCAACATTTGCCATCTGCTAATTAACCTTACAACATTACATTCATAATTTAACCCTTTTGGACTGTAAGTTGAGATTATATGGTGTTGTGATGTCACTTACTATTTAAACCATATAATATTGTCTATAAATTCATAATTCGCGGTAAAATTAATAGCTACGCCCCCCTTGACTGCGATAGCTGGATCTTTTCGGCCCAGTCATCGCAGTGACTAGAGGGGTAACTGCGAGGTAAACTGGTACGCAAAAAGCAGTGACTGCAGCTTGACTGCGAGTCAAGTTGGTATGGATCTCAGTCACTGCCAGTCATAGTTGGTACGCAGCCCAGATTGCAGCCCTTTTTTGTCTATGCTGTTTGACAGATACGCTTAGCCGAGGCCTAGGTTAGGTAGGCCTAGGCCTAGGGCCTGGTATAATTTCTATGGCTTAGGAGGCCTAACCTAGGCCTAAACCTATTCATTTATCACTATACTTCAATATTTCTTACCCTGCCATGCAATGAGCAGCACATATGCAGCCATCCGTTTCTTTATCCAGAACCCATAGGCCTAGGCCTAGTTCCCGGGGCTTGTCGTTCAGCCTTCGGCCCGGCGTCACTTTGCACTTGAGGAAACAAAATCTGGAATGGGATAGCACCCTAGGCCTTTGATTGGGTGGTAAAACATTTCACGCACTAAACCACACTTGAAGTAGGCTAGTTGTACGCGTGTCTAATGACTTGTATGCTTTCATACTGTCTTTGGTATGTACGCATTTACTTCATTTACCAAATAATTGTAAATGTAGGCCTAGGCCTATCCGAACTCAGCTGGTGGCCACTTTGAAACCTGTGTAGACCAGTTAACAATAACTTCACAGTCACATATTACTTATAATAAGGACATTTTCCTTTGAAATATGCACGAGAGAAACATGTGAAATGCAGCGGTCACGACGACTGTCGGAGCACGTAAACAACAAATATGGCCGACTAGCTTTGCGGGGCGTGGTCCAAAATCTCGTACACTGCCCACTACACACCTGCCTATCCAGTACAAAGTACTATTATAAATCCATGCTTAAATAGAGTTAATCACGGTCCTCTAAATCTTCAATGACAACAATAAAAACTATTCTTTGTCTTGCATTGTTGTCGTTGAAAATGTAGAGAACTACAATTAATAGACCTTTTTCAGAATGGGGAACATGCATAATTTTTTTTTAGCATTTTACTAGATTAAGATTAACGTCCTGAATACAAAAATATTTTATTTCGGTGACATAGAATTAAGTTTCATTTATAAAAACGAGCTGAAAGTTTCACACATATTTATGGCGGGAAAAACGGGGCATACGTCACTTGCCATGTATCAGCAATCAACCAATCAAAGAAAGATAAATAACATAACGCTTATTTGGAAATTATCATATCCAAAATCATATAAAAAAGAATTAATGTCTAGTAAGCGTAGTAATTAATTTTGAAGCCCAGTTACTATAAAAACAATAATACCAAACCTATTTTCATAGAATATCAGTAAATATTGGGTGTTGTTATTCATATAAAGCAGACTTGACAACGGCTTGCGTAAAGATTTTGACAAGGTTAGCTTGATGACCTTGAAAATGTGATTGTTTCGTCTAGGAGGCGGTGGCAAAGTCCAAGGAGGTTATATGCAAAGTCATTCATATAAGCAGTGATTTTCATGGCATGTGACGTCACATACCGTTTAAAAATAATAGTGCGGGAAACAGATAATCAAAATCTTTGAACATGTATAGAAGTATAATGAGTTAATTTTAAAACTTTTAAATTAGGTTTGTGATGTCTTTAGATGAATAACAATATATTCCACGTACTTTCAGAGCTGTAGAAAATTCATGCAAGTTCCCTATTGATCTAGGACACTTAGATAGAGCTAATCACGTACTTATGTCAGCCATATTTAAAGTCGAGTGCTCACAGTGTCTTGTCACTATGAGCGCCCATCTATTGCGACGCGGAGACTATGTTCAATGTTGTGTGCAGGCATAGCTGGCTTTATCCCAATCAAGAACGTTTTAGATCTCTACTAAGTGCTAATGCAAATTGCACTTCATTGCAATTACGTAATTGTAACCTAGTTTCCATTCAAGTGAATGAATAGGATTATGTATCCATATATTTTATGATTCAGCCGTGGCTGTGTGGAGAATAAAGAGCATCCATTAGTAATTAGTATTCTAGAACAAAAAAAGTTATTATAATAAAAGCAACAATATAATACGGCTTTGTTAAAAAGAGTTGCTATTAGGACTATAATTAATATTTATTATTAATATTATAGCAATTATAATTACATTAATTGAGGGATGAAGCTACAGGATGGGACAAAATCTAACCGAGCTCATTTCAGTGCTGGAAAGTCTACTATAGGGCCAGTGATTTTTTAAGTTCTTGTCTATGGCTGGACCATGGCTTGTTAGGTATTATGGCGTATCAAAGTCGCCATTGAAAAGTGTGTTATTTATACCAATTTATTCGGCTCGAATTGTCATTGGAAGTTTGTTGTTATGTCTCGATGAATGCAGTTTACGCTTTAGGGTGAGTGGATGAAGGGTTACCACAAAAACTGCCAATGAAGGATTCGAACCCAGGTCCCTTGGTTCCATACGGTTCGGATCGGATCTGTGCATGTATCCTAAGAATACAGATCAATTTCTGTGTAGAATTCGTCCAGGGTCCAGCTCTGCCTGTCGTAAGAGGCGACTCAGCTGTCGAGTACGCCTTAAAACCATGGACTTACAACTATCTGGATGTGCAACATCGTTGGAATACGCGTCTGCGATTCTCATCTCCGGTTTTTGACATTCTCGGACATTTTATCCCCCATCGCTAAGCAATTACACAACAACAGTCACAACAACAATGTGAACAATGTCAAAATCGTAAACTCAAGGGCTAAAATGGCTGCCTACTGCCTTCTTCCGTGGCTATTTAATTGGTACATTGATTTGTTAGCTGATTCAGGTCCAGTACCGAAGTTACTATTATAAGGTCCAGTCTTACAATGTCCCAATAACTACTTATTCGTCGAATAGCTTGTTTTCTCCATGGCAACGACCAATCAAAACTCTTGAAATCCTCCAAATAGCTTAATTGTTACAAATAACTTTCTTATTAGGAGATTGTAAGACCGGTCCTAAGTCCATGGTAAAACAATTAATAATTTAAAAAAGACTGGTCCGCTATAGGGCACTAGCAACACCAACATACAACAATGGAACAAATGCATTGAACTGATGGACACACAATCAGCTGTCAAAATAATAAAATTGCAACCATAGAAATAAAAACAAGTGTAGCAATAGTAACTGCTCGCCATTTAAAACTTTTAATGATAGACAACGACTTAGTGAAAGTTTGTATGTGTATTTGTTTGTTTTTTGTTTTGTTTTGTTTTCCAAAATCAGAATAAATTATTTTTTGACAGCTTGTTGTTTGTCCATCGATTCAATTCATTTGTTTCATTGTTGTCTTTTGGTGTTGCTAGTGCCCTATAGGAGCGCGCAAGCTCATAAAGTTCGACGAGCCACTTAGAAGGCCCTGCTAAGTTCTCTAGATGGCGGTGGATGAACTAGAACTTGTCAAGCTTCGTTTCTGTTCTCACACTAACCTAATTAGTCCTCGAGCTACGTCATGTCGTACTTGAAAATGTTTCCATTACGTCCCAGTAAGTCCCGGAAATGAGAATCACGAGTATTTAGACTGAATTCCATTAGCGCAATGGGGGGGGGGGGGGGGGGAGGCTAAGCTGAGCCCCTCTAACTCTGGCGGGTACAGAAGTTACGGAGCGCTATCTCTGTGTCCACAAGGAAATGAGAACGTGTTTGTACTTGCATAGTCTAATGTAATCCTAGACTCTAGTATACCTAGTCTTCTCGACGTAGCTAGCAATTGGTAATGTCGTCACATATCTAATAGTGAAGTATGCGACAAGTCCCTTCATTTTCAGCAACTCTTGATTGCTGTAGAATTGTTTTACTATATGCTATTTTCCATAAAAAACAAATAAAAGCCTTGACGATCGTCAAGTTGATTTTCTAGTACAATCTGCGTTCCGGGCTGTGACATTCTATCAACCATTTTACTAGGTTTCGCCTGTTCTGTTATCCTATCTTTCGACTGTTAATTTCTAGTACTCATCACTTATTTATAATTACTTTTAAGTGCTCAAGTATGCGTTTAATAACAATTCCTATTTCGAGCTAGCTATCGTGTTGTACATGGGGCTCACGCGCACTCTTCCTGTCATACGACTGTTTATCTCATAGATTGTTCGAGAAAGCGATGGTCGTTGATATACTCCCCCCCCCCCCCCCCCCCCCCCCCCAGGGGACACGGTCAAGTTGAACACGTGTGTGTTGTTTTTTGTTTTTTCAAAAGAGAAAATATTGACGAGAAAATCTCGATATTTTTCGAGATATTTACTTTTCTTGCACATCTGAAAAGTTTGTGTTTGTTTGCGCATCTTTGTGTTCTTTGTTGATCGAGATAATCGATAACGATACGATACGATATCCGGTCTCTGAGATCATAACGACATTTCCACAGCAATATTATCAATATATCCGGGGTATTATTTCAGCTACGTCAGAACTCGCCGTGACAGGTTCCATCACATCTTCCCTCGCAAACAGTTTTTTACCATCGGCCAATATTTAACATTTTATTATTACCTCTGCCGCATTAAAACCCCTCTAAAGCGAAACTCAATTTATATATAGGACATGACAGCGATGGTAAAAGCTATTATTAAAATTTAATAAAAAGTGTTACGAAGAATAATTTATAATGTAGGTGGGTAGGTGGTTTTGAAAGCTTGGGCTTTCTAACTGATTTATAAAACAAGCGAAAGAGACACTGCAACAATGACTGAGGAACGTGTCCATACCGATCCATTGTTTACCTGCACACATTGTTGATGTAAAGATTTTGTTTTTATCCCGATGAGTACCGCGATAATATGCAACCAGCGATCTTTTTTGTAATTGTGGTTCGCTGGTTGTCAACGGCAATTACGGAACTATCCAATGGTTACATTTATTATAATTATTGTTCCCCAGTGTCAAGCAATAATACCTTTTTAAGCGATTGTATTTACAGGCGTTAAAAATGTCAAAAATGGACCAAATTCTGGCCTTTGGTGGCTGGGGCTTTCACCTCTTCTACAAGTACAACTTTAGGACATCCCCCCCCCCCCCCCCCCCCCCTCCGTGACACACATTGTCTGGGTACATCACTGTATGGGGACTATTCGAAATGAATTGTGTTTGATGTAGGTAATTCTCTACATTTCTTGCATGCTACTGAACCTCAACGCATTTCTTAAAAAAAGTCCAGTGATTTATATTCCAATTATTACCAGTACTTTAATGAAAACACAAATCAGAATGTAAAAAACTTTTATTTTTGAACTTTAATTAACTAACGAATTTTAATAATGAAATTCTTTTACAGGAAAAATAAACTTTTGTAATAAGCTTAACGTTACTTCACACATTTTTCGATCGTAATTTGTTTATGTTGTTGTTTAAGGTGGAGATGATTAAGTACAGCGAGAGGTTGGTCTTCCATTAACTTGACACAAGGAAAGTCTTCGACTAGTGCAGCTGTACCTGGGTGAGCGACAAAAACTGTTCATGTGTATATTTAATCGTGGTGATTGATTGGTTCACCAAAAGAGCGACACATTTTTCTTAGTGTAAACGTACTTATAAGTTCATGTCGACCCATTTCGGCACAAATTGTTGGTTTTTGTTATTTGTGTGGGTATGTTTTATTTAAAACAAATCATAAAACAACCATGGCTTTCAAATAAGCTAGAAGTCGACTATGAATACGAGTTAAAGTTTAACTATAGCAGAACACGAACCTACACAGACATGTATTAGTTTAAACACTCACGTAGGCTTTCGCGGCCCGAGTCAATCAATAAAATGGAACTTGGCTTTCGGGTATAGCCGCGTCGATTATCGCTTAAAAGCTGACGTTTCGGGCAGGTTACACTACCCATCTTCATAGAACTTGTCACAGTCACAGAGTGGAGCTGGACCGAGTAGGTTTCATTCTGTGACTTCTTCAGGTTTTAGCTCTGAAGATGGGTAGTGTAACCTGCCCGAAACGTCAGCTTTTAAGCGATAATCGACGCAGCTATACCCGAAAGCCAAGTTCAAGTTTATTGATGTATGTTTATGTTACAATATGAAATGATATGTAATAATAGAGAGTCCGTAGTTAGGACGCAAACGATTACCTATATTTCCAACCGTCTGCTGTGGCTCGTGCGGTTGAAGTGCAGATCCTAAGCGTATCCCATATAAGGGACGTGGGTTCGAATCCCCCGCATATTGCATAGGTACATCAGACCACCTCTAACCGCGACAGAGTCTGGCTGAAACGTCGTCTATCTGCATAGAGTAATATCACATTATCAATAGTTGCCGACGAGCCTAGCTCGAGCCAACTCCTTTGACTGCAATTACGTGCGTGCGCTCTCATCTAAATAATAACAGAGACGGGTTTGAGTGAGTCTAACTTTGTTGTGACGCATGCAGTGTTAATAGTTAACGAGGACGGGATTAAACGACGTCATTTAGTTTATGTCAATTGGAATGTCAAAGAAATTGGAATTCAGAGAGAGGTCGTAAGGTAAGCACTAAGCATGTCCTTATCTTTGGGCTGGATGCTTGGGTACTAAGACAGTGAATGTGTGTGTGTATGGGGGGGGGGGGGTCGTTGAAAATGGGTAAAATCAAATTAATACTAAACTAACAGGTATTCACTTGCACGTAATATCGCACAGTACACTGTATACCTAAGCCCGGATTCACAAGCGGTCCTATTAGTCCTTTTTTGGACCTGTTGTGAAACTGGGCTCATGTCTGAGAAGTGAGAACGAATAAGTTATTGTAAAACACATCATTGGGTTGCTCATTGCATCTTTGTTCCGACCAAGAATTAGTACTTCTACATGAGACAATGACAGGCGAAGACTGGCAAGGGATGCCGTTACCCGATCGCATCCCGGGCCCTTTGGCAGTCCGGGCCCCCGGGCTACTACCAGAAAGTTCCTTTGATGTAAATACTTCTCTGTATATTGCTAAAAAAAACTTAACCCCACTCTATAAGTATTATTTTGAAATTATAATTGAATTTATTGTTATATTTATTGTAAATATTCAATGTAATTAATTGAATTTAATGGAAATTATTTTACTACTGGTCGGGTGGCCTCCGTTAATCTCGCCCTATGAAACCTCAAAAAGGTTTTTACGCCTTCGGCGTATTTGCCTCCGCCGGCTAAGGCTTTACCCCAGACCCCACCCCACCCCAGCTGCGCCACGCCACCTCGTGCGGACACCCCCGAAACCCAGCATACCAGCCCATTTTATCCCAGTCCGTCCCTGTCGTAGAGGGAAACGGGGCTTATTCTGGCATCACACAGGCACCCTCACTAGACTCCCATACAACACTAGTGGCTGCCTTGGGATCAATTTTTAATTGCATTTTATAGCTAAACCGTGCATCGTAGAAAAAACGGGGCTTATTCTGGCATCACACAGGCACACTCACTGGACTCCCATACAACACTAGTGGCTGCCTTGGGATCAAATTTTAATTGCATTTTACAGCTAAACCGTGCATCGTTAAGGGAAACAGGGCTTATTTTGGCATCACACAGGCACCCTCACTAGACTCCCATACAACACTACTGTCTGTCTTGGGATCCAGTTTTGATTGCATTTTACAGCTAAACCGTGCATCGTAGAGTGAAACGGGGCTTATACTGGCATCACACAGGCACCCTCACTAGACTCCCATACAACACTAGTGGCTACCTTGGGATCAAATTTTAATTGCATTTTACAGCTAAACCGTGCATCGTAAAGGGAAACAGGGCTTATTTTGGCATCACACAGGCACCCTCACTAGACTCCAATACATCACTACTGTCTGTCTTGGGATCCAGTTTTGATTGCATTTTACAGCTAAACCGTGCATCGTAGAGGGAAACGGGGCTTATTTCGGCATCACACAGGCACCCTCACTAGACTCCCATACAACACTAGTGGCTGCCTTGGGATCCATTTTTAATTGCATTTTACAGCTAAACCGTGCATCGTAGAGGGAAACGGAGCTTATTCTGGCATCACACAGACACCCTCACTAGACTCCCATTCAACACTAGTGGCTGCCTTGGGATCCATTTTTAATTGCATTTTACAGCTAAACCGTGCATCGTAGAGGGAAACGGGGCTTATTCTGGCATCACACAGGCACCCTCTCTAGACTCCGCATACAACACAAGTGGCTGCCTTGGGATCAATTTTTAATTGCATTTTATTGCTAAACCGTGCGTCGTAGAGCGAAACGGGGCTTATTCTGGCATCACACAGACACCCTCACTAGACTCCCATTCAACACTAGTGGCTGCCTTGGAATCAATTTTTAATTGCATTATACAGCTAAACCGTGCATCGTAGAGGGTAACGGAGCTTATTCTGGCATCACACAGACACCCTCACTAGACTCCCATTCAACACTAGTAGCTTCCTTCGGATCCATTTTTAAGTGCATTTCACAGCTAAACCGTGCATCGTAGAGTGAAACGGGGCTTATTCTGGCATCACACAGGCACCCTCACTAGACTCTCATACAACACAAGTGGCTGCCTTGGGATCAATTTTTAATTGCATTTTACAGCTAAATCGTGCATCGTAGAGGGAAACGGAGCTTGTTCTGGCATCACACAGACGCCCTCACTAGACTCCCATTCAACACTAGTAGCTTCCTTCGGATCCATTTTTAATTGCATTTTACAGCTAAACCGTGCATCGTAGAGTGAAACGGGGCTTATTCTGGCATCACACAGGCACCCTCGCTAGACTCCCATACATCACTACTGTCTGTCTTGGGATCCATTTTTTATTGTATTTTACAGCTAAACCGTGCATCGTAGAGGGAAACGGGGCTTATTCTGGCATCATGCAGGCACCCTCACTAGACTCCCATTCAACACTAGTGGCTGCCTTGGGATCCATTTTTAATTGCATTTTACAGCTAAACCGTGCATCGTAGAGGGAAACGGGGCTTATTCCGGCATCACACAGGCACCCTCACTAGACTCCCATAGAACACTAGTGGCTGCCTTGGGATCAATTTATAATTGCATTTTACAGCTAAACCGTGCATCGTAGAGGGAAACGGGGCTTATTCTGGCATCACACAGGCACCCTCACTAGACTCCCATACAACACTAGTGGCTGCCTTGGGATCAATTTTTAATTGCATTTTACAGCTAAACCGTGCATCGTAGGCAGGCGTAGACTGGCTAGGGATGCCGGGATGCGATTGCATCCCGGGCCCCGGGGAAAATCCGGGCCCTTTGGCAATCTGGGTCCCCGGGCTGCTACCAGAAAGTTCCTTTGAAAGAAATTCTTCTCTGTATATTGCTTAAAAAAATCTTAACCCCACTCTATAAGTATTATTTTGAAATTATAATTGAATTTATTGTAATATTCATTGTAACTATTCAATGTAATTAATTGAATATAATAGAAATTATTTTGCTACTGGTAGGGTGGCCTCTGTTAATCGCGCCCTAAAATCGTATTTTCCGTCATATGATTTAATGCAACCCCCAAAAATTGTTTGCGCCTTCGGCGTGTTTGCCTCCGGCGGCTGGGGTTTGCCCCAGACCCCAGCTGCGCCACGCCACCTCGTGCGGGCCCCCCGTAACCCAGCATCACGGGCCTTTTTATCCCAGTCCGCCCCTGGACAATGAGTCTGCAGGGCGATTCTCTAAGGTCCATGGAAAATTGAACGCCCGTTTTCGACGTTACGAGCCTTACCGCATTGAGTTAGCGATTCTCTACCGTGTTTTATCGACAAAGATCGTTACCACCTACGTTAAAAGTAGCGCGCTCCAAAACCCTGCCTTTAGGACGTGTCCGAATTAAAAGTCTAAGGTCTAAGTCTAAGTCTAGGTCTAAGTCTAGGTTTAAATTATTTAGCATGTTCTAACTCTAATTCTCAGTGGATTTCGGACAGTACTAAACCTATTGCAGAGCCACCTATTGCGAGAAATTTGACCTAGAGTTGAAGCATTGGTTCACAGCCTTCTCGACGGGTCAATCCGCGAATTGTACCGACGCCTTTGGAGGTAAGGAAATGTAAAAGTATTCATTTTCCAGTATTGATGCAGGTTTTAGGCTTTAGAGTAGGCCTATCACTGTTTACATTATAAAATAATACTAGAGGTATGTATATAATAAACTTAAGTAACATTTCACTTTTCCGTCTTCCTTCTCGCAGCTGTTTTTTTCGTCCGCCATTTTAAGACTTATAACGAGCGTGCACTTTCGATTGCTAGGTCTAAACTTCGATTTAGACCTAGACTTAACGATTTCGGACAGTACTTCATACGTCACCGATGATTGATGACGTCAAATTTAGACTTAGACCTAGAGTTAGCAATGATAAAGAGGAATTCGGACACGTCCTTAGACGTGCGATAAGAAAACATGGCGGACTTTTCAAGCCGTCTCATGTTCACTTCAGCATTTGAACTAATTGATTATAGAAATTTGTTGTGTGTATCGATACAAATATACGATATTTATATTTTAAAATATGTGTGTGAGTAAGGAAATATAATTTGTAGTTATGTAACAAAAGTCTAGAAGTAATTTTGTATCATAACCCTACTTTCCTAGTTTGGCCGTGCCGTCACGGCACGTAGGGTAGGCCTAGAACCCTGGGCCTACTTCTAAGTTCAAACACTAGGTTCGTTTGATTTGCTACACCTTTTATACTCTTTGCACTCACTTCATGTTATTTCATGGGATACATGGCATGAAGTACAAAAGGTGCCGGTAAATCAAACGAACCCTAATGCTGCAATAAGTGATAAAAAGTGCAGAAGGTGTCCGGAAATCAAACGCACCCAATGGCAAACGTTCCATTTATTCACGCGTTGTCATTGGTTAACTTTCTATAGTGTACACAGCCATCTCGAAAACATCCACAAACTAATATATAACAGGCGCTGCTCTGCTGCAACGGCTACGTCCTTCGATACGGTTATCGAACGTTATGAAATGGTAGTTTGGAATCGCGCGGTAGCTTATCGTGTGGTAAGTTTAGTACAAGTGTCGTTAAGGTTAAATTTACCGCGCATCTTAGAGAATCGCTCTGCTGGATTCATAAGAGGTTCAAAGTTAAGCTGGTGTTAGAGTTAAGACCCAAAAAAGACTTAGGTTGGAATTCATAGTCGGCCCCTACACCTAGGGGCGCCCATTGTTACTAAGGTAACAGTTGTTTCCATGTTATTTCCCATAAACAAAACAAATCCATAGCAACAATGGGTGCCCCTAGGTGTAGGGGCCGACTATGAATTCCAACCTTAGTATCTCTTGTGATTCCGGGCCCAGGTGTTCTGTGGTCCCAGCCCAGGTATGGCTTCATCGCGTTAACGTGTGCAAGTGTTGTCGTCACGGGGTATAGGCTGTAATAGTGAAGTGACGTGTGTGACAACTACCAACCTAAATCTAGTTGCATCTCGTTCTCTCTCTCCGGTGTTGTAGTGATACTTTATGCGCATCTGTTGGCAGGCGTTGGTTGGTGGACAAAAACAAGCAGGTAATGGGAAATTCTGCGGTGAATTCCGTTGAAATAAACTGCACGGAGTGAGAGTTTTACAGATTACATTGCTAGTTTTAAAATATTTCTCAAAATCACTGATAAACATCTAGAATTTATTTTTTTGAACCTCTTTTTTGTTTTCGTTTAAAATTTTACTTGTATATTCTCCTTATTTTATCTCTTTTCCATTATCTTCATCGCTCTCTTTTTCCCTCTCTTTCATTACTACCTTCATTCCTTTTTATATTGTTTGAAATTTTGTTTTGAATCTTTGTCTTTGCAGTCTCGTTAAACATGTTTCTAAAATATTATTTCTGTTCATTCTAATCTGATTCTTTATTAGATAAATATTAAAAAATAAAAATACGTAAATAACTCAAATTAAATAGGTAGCTCTTAAAAGTGATTAAATATATCTTATAGCTGCATCTGCTCGTGAGGGCACGACAGTGATGGGAATCGAACCAGGAACCCTTCATACCCCGGTAGTGCGCACAACAAACAGCAGTAACAGCTGCGTCGGACGCTCAATGCTGTAGAGTGTGTCGCGTAATTTCATTTTGTTTCCTGAGTTTAGTTTTAAATCAGTGGAATGTGTTTCAATTAGCTCCGTGGAACGCCAGACAGCGTACAGTAATTATTTACACGCTTAATTACCAATTACCGCGTTGTTATCAACGTGATTATATTTAATTTATTTTAAATGTTATGCAAATAAAACAAGTGTACACGTCGTTAAATTTGAATGGCTGAATGAAGAATTATTATGTTTGCAGTTAGTTTTTGTCGTTTACCGTCTGTGCGAGCTGTAAAATTATGAATGCAGAGAATTATGAATGATGAAGAGAAAACTAGAACCCTGAGAAAACTCTGCAAATACGTATCATGCATAATAATTTCCTGTAGCCGCCCCAGTGTCTTAGGAACGTTCTAAACATGGGGCAAGAGCGTAGCCGTTTCTTCAATAGTTTTTTTCTTCATATTTGAGGTTTTGTTCTCGTTGTAAACCCGTTTTGGAATCGGACAATCGCATTCTAACAGCATTTCTTGACATACATACAAACAAAATTGTATTTGTATATCATTTGGTGGCACTTCGGTACAAACACAATAAATGTAATCATGTTAACAATTTTTTTTTACCTTTCTTCTCTCTCACATTCGTGGGTTTAGAGTATAGAGAGGGGGTTGAACCCAGTAACCCCCCCCCCCCCCCTGCTCACTGCTCACGTAACGTTAATAACTTGGATTCCCTCGGTGATTACAAAACGGAGTAAATTCATTGACGACAGCTAACTCGTGCTCCTCCTGCCAGACCCCCGAACAACTAATTGGAATCCAAAACGGGCTTGTTTAATTGTTAAATAAGGTTTAAATAATTAAACCGAGAATCAAAGCGCTCTGCTTGTGCTTTGTGCAACAACGACGCAAGAGTGTGAGAGTTGTGTGGTCGGGGAGCCCTTTTAGTGCGAGAGTGACGGGGCGCCGTGAATTGTGATGTTAACGGAGGAAGAGAACGTAGCCCACTCCTTTAGACACGCTGTATGTAACCCAATTCTGGGAGAACTACGTTCCCAAAATTGACACAACTTGCAATCGTGCTTGGATATACAAACTGTTTAATGATGTCTGAAGTTTTTGCTTCGCATATTACTTTCTTGTAAACTATTGTGGCTGTGTGAGAGACTGCATCCATACCGCGTTTACCGGCGATATAAGACGTCATAGGGACGCGTGTGAAACTGTGAACAAACTGATGAGTTTCACAGCCATCGAACAGTATCTTGTCATAGTTTATCACAAGTAAATCCAATTTAAATACATCCGTGGCTGGCGTTGATTGATGACGTCATCGATTAGTGTCACGTGACAGTTTCCCGAGCTCCTGATTGGCTCGTCGGGTTAAACACGATCGTGGATCGGGCAAATGATTGACAGTGAATATGTTGGCTGACGATTAAAAGCTGGACAGCAGTTTGGTGTTCGGCGTTGTTGTCTGTGAATATATCCACACAAAATGTTGTTTAGTTCTTAAGAATGTACAAATAAAGATTCCTATATTATGTGTACATTCAAATATATATACTTATATAACACTTAAATTAAAAAAAATAGTCATGGTTATTATTTCGTTTTATATGAATTTTGGAAAATGAAAAAAAATCTTCTGTTGATTGAAAAAATGATTTTCCAACTATTTAATCAAATTCTTCACGTGTCAAAAACTTTGTTTGTATTTCAGCTACAATTATACAAAATTTCAGATGTGACACGTTCTTTTTGAGAGCAGAAAACACCCCTAAAGGTCAAAAGCGTCTTGTGATGGGGAAGTCTTTGGGAGGGGGGACTTTTTAGTTGTAGCTGCTGGTTGGCCGATTCCAAGATTGCGATTTAGGTGTGTGCAAGTTTACGATTGCGATTGCGATGCCGAGAATTGTGCGTAGTGCTTTAATATTGTATTTTCCGTATTTCCGATTTGTAATAGAGTATTGGTAGAAGATTCTGATGCAAGTACTCATGCTGAGAGTGAGAGGGTTGAGAGGGACTCAGGGTTGTAGATGGGTGAAATCCATGAACCCAACGCGAGTAAAGGAAGAGTTGATTATTTAGGAATTTCCACCCACCCTCCTTATCCAACTTTATCCATTATTTTTCGCGCAACACGAAAAGTTTTTAACAAAGTCTTGAATCAAGTTCTCTTTTCGGTGTTTCTCGAGATTTTTACATTTAAAAATCGTTTATCAATAAAGTATGACGCTTACATGCTGTCTTCATAAACACAAAGAATCTTCTTTGTGTTCCCGACTTTACAAAACACCGCCTTGTAGATGATTACAAAACACCGACATAATGATCCAGCAAGCGGTGATCAAAGAGAACAAATTGCTGTCTATTTTAATGGCTGTTGAGCGATTTATGCAAATCAAATTATGTAAAGTGGGGAAATGGTGTTTGACGCTAGTGATCGAGTTTAAAACTTGGTGGAAATAAACAATGTTTATTGTAGACACATTCAGAACTCTATAAAGGGGTATCCCTGTTTTAACTACCCAAGTTGCATCGTTATTTGTAAAGGCTGGTCCACACAGATTTTGAAGACATAGAGATGCAAGTTTTTCGCAATGCGCGATAAAACGAAAAGTGTAACAAAACACTATAGAGTGCTGGTTTCAACATTTCTTTACGTTATGCGTCACTGGGATTCAGATTCAAATCGCGAAATAACACCATAAAATGCTTATAAAACGAATTATGAGTTAATTCGCGATATAACACCATAATTGCCACTTTCTAGCAAAATAACACCATTAATGACAGTAATTCGTAATTTTGTATTCCCTTCCGTTCAAATCTTCACAAGAATTACGAGATAAAAAGCGAAATAAGCAGTCCGCATCATCACCACTTACTTCTCTGCAGTCTAATCTAATCTTTGACGCCCATCACTATGTATATACATTTAGGGCCATACACATTATAATAGCTTAGAAAATGTAACCGTTTTTAGTTTTATCAATGATTTTATGTAAAAACATGATTTTCGATTAAAAAAACAATAACACCACAAAACACCATAATTCTCAATTTCTCAAACGAAAAGTGAAGAAAAATAAAACCATTTTCTTGCATCTCTACAATGCATAAGGTTTTAAGACGTTGTTTTAAAAACAACAATGAAAACAACGTCTTAAAACTAAAACTTTGTGTAAACGCCAGTACGTGTTTCCTATGATCCAACTTTACGACTACGCGTTAAACCTTAAATCGTATGTCTTAAAAGTCTGTGTGGACCAGCCTTAACAGAAGATGCGATTAAAGTCTAGAACGAATCACTCAAACCTTGGGACAACTATTTGTTTATATATGCTTAAATAAGATGTAACGTGGGATTAATTAGAAGGAATCAAATTAAATTAATATACTCAGGTTCTCTTACAAATCGTACTGTGTGACATTACGTAATTTCCGCATGACAGCCCCTGAAACTTAGGTAATTATCTCAAAATCCGTGGTATGTCACGCAGATATGTTCATATTAGGGATGACATCGGGTACCCGGGTATCCGGGTTACCCGAATCCAAAAATTACCCGAATCCGTTCTAAGGATTCGAATCTTGTTCTGGTACATTTTTAGTTGAATTGTTGTATGCTTCAACAATGCGCCAACAATGGTGATGACAAAATGACTTGTTTCCATTCTATAAAATACTTTCCCGCTCCGTTATGTACCCATTATCGGCTTGATTAAAAATAGACTAAGCCTATTTTATGTGGTGTAATTGTTGCGGGCGAGTTCTGGTATGCCTGTGCTCCCACTGGCTCTCGGCCTACCCCCATCCCTTCCCGACCGTCATCACTGGCTGACAGAACGCACGCTGGCAGCTTCTGCCACGGGCGGTCAATGGCCTTCAAATAACATGTTGAGCGACGTGAATTACACTTCTAGGATTCGGGTTACCCGAATCCTTGAGGGGCTGGAATCGAATCCAAATTTTACTACCCGATGTCATCCCTAGTTCATATACACTTAAAGTAGATACATTTGTGATTAAGAAGAAAGAATCAAATCCAATGAACATACTCAAGTTCATTTACAAATCGCTACTATGTGTGACATTACGTACTTGTTTTAAATTACGTAATTTTCGAATGACAGCACCTAAAACTTACGTAATTATCTCAAAATCTGTGGTATGTCACGCAGATATGTTTTTATATACTTAAATAAGATTTATTTGTGATTAAGAAGAAGGAATCAAATTCAATAAATATATTTAGGTTCTCTTACGAATCGCTACTATGTGTGGCATTACGTACTTTGTTTTGAATTACGTAATTTTCGAATGACAGCCCGTCAAACCACCGTTATTATCTCAAAATCTGTGGTAAGTCACGCAGATATGTGCATATATACTTAAAGTAGATGCATTTGTGATTAAGAATAATGAATCAAATCCAATGAACATACTCAAGTTCACTTACAAATCGCTACTATGTGTGACATTACGTACTTGTTTTAAATTACGTAATTTTCGAATGACAGCACCTGAAACTGACGTAATTATCTAAAAATCCGTGGTATGTCACGCAGATACGTTCAAATATACTTCAAGTTGATGCATTTGCGATTAAGAAAAATGAATCAAATCCAATGAACATGCTCAAGTTCACTTACAAATCGCTACTATGTGTGACATTACGTACTTGTTTTAAATTACGTAATTTTCGAATGACAGCACCTGAAACTTACGTAATTATCTCAAAATTTGTGGTATGTCACGCAGATATGTTTTTATATACTTAAATAAGATGTATTTGTGATTAAGAAGAAGGGATCAAATTCAATGAATATACTTAGGTTCTCTTACAAATCGCTACTATGTGTGGCATTACGTACTTTGTTTTAAATTACGTAATTTTCGAATGACAGCCCGTCAAACCACCGTAATTATCTCAAAATCTGTGGTATGTCACGCAAATATGTTCATATACGCTTAAAGTAAATGAATTTGTGATTAAGAAGAATGATTCAAATCCAATGAAAATACTCAA
This sequence comes from Isoperla grammatica, assembly GCA_945910005.1. Taxonomy (NCBI): domain Eukaryota; kingdom Metazoa; phylum Arthropoda; class Insecta; order Plecoptera; family Perlodidae; genus Isoperla; species Isoperla grammatica. The sequence goes on from OX246740.1 coordinate 54,923,258, forward strand.
GTTCACTTACAAATCCGTACTATGTGTGACATTACGTAATTTTTGAATGACGGCCCGTCAAACTTCCGTAATTATCTCATATCGAGACAGCATTTTTATAGATCAGCACTGAACACTTTTTCCACTGATCATCCCCCCATCCCCCTCCCCCCTCCCCCCCCCCCTCCCCCTCCCAGTTAATCGTTTGTTTTCTTCTTCCTAGTTGATGTATTTTTAATGAAGTTACAACTGTCTCCCGTCGTATTTGACACGGAATTGCTTTTTAATCTCGTTTCAAAGAAATTTAAAAACTTAATTTTCACCTGGAGAGCTTGATAGTTTTTCTTATATTAATCTCGAAGCTCCATTTTCCATTAGGAAACGTGAAATTGTGTTTGCACATCTTGGGATTAACTGGAGATATCGAGTTTCGTTCGTACTTTCGGTGCTTGTCAAAATAAAATGTAAGTATCTTAAAACATTTTAAAAGATAAAACTGGAAGCGAGATTTAAACTATACATAAATGTAGTGAAGAAAATGAATGAAATACACTCATTAGTTTGTATTTGGAACATCTCCCAGACTGAATAACTCCCACACGGTAGAACACCCACACATTTTCGCAATGAATGGCGAACATTGCTGTGTAGTTGGTCCGCACATCACTCACTAGTGTACGCTGATGTCAGATATCTACCCCCCCCCCTCCCCCCCTCCTTGACGACTGACTGACGATGACTTTTCGGGAAAAACACAGCCAACTCGATTAGTCTTATCACTTACGAAGACAAGTGAAGAAGGCGGTGAATAAAATCATAATCGTGTGTTGCGTAGGCTGCGCTCGTTGTCGGGCTGGAATTAAACCACGAGAACCGGGGTAGAACAATTATAAGTAATTATTTGCATTCGGTTAGCGAAAAACTGAAGCACCCCTCAAAGGGGCGGGGTGGGGGGGGGGGGGGGGGGAGGGGAATCATAACGACGCCACGTTTCATAATTGGCAGTTTTTAATCAAATTCATGTTCAACTTGAGTCTCGATCTTCAGAGCAATATGGCGGTTGAAACGTCGGAACCCAAAGCGGAGAAACAGTCGAGTGGTAAAGATTTATCAAAAGTCTATATGTGAGGACTTTCTTTCAGAAATTATCTTAATTTTTTGGGGTTTTCTTTCGCGCTATCGTATCGTAAGATTTGATATCCTAATGTCAATGTGGAATTTTTCGATTTCTGTTCTCAAAGTGATAGATTATTGTTAACTTTTGTGGATAGGAGAGACCAGACGAGAAGTTACCCATCCACACGATATTATGTTGAAACAAATCCACAGCGTTGAAACTATCATATAAACTCGTATCCGAATACGACTAAATACACCTGAAAGTTACCACTTTCTTACGACATACATAACTCACTTTAAACGTATAACTAAGTAGATATTACGTAATCTGAGGTTAAATCCATAGAATTCTACCACTGCAAAAGCACACATTATTTATTTATACTATTTAATAAATATCTCTTATCATACTTACAGTGAGTTATGGCACAAGTGGATATCTTTCATGAATAGGGAAACCCAGAATTAGTGTCGCTTTGTAGCACCTCAATATCACAAGATTGTGCGCTATTATATTGTGTTTAAAACGTTGGTACCGTAGTCATATTGTATGAATTGTGATTACTGTGTTAAACATTTTATTTTGTCATGTTGCAGATAATGCCAAGAGACTTTGTCGACAGAAAAAATAACGTTACCTCTTCACAAGTCTATCATATCGTCTCGATGACCCAGTAGCAGGAATAATATCGCACGTTACGCGTCAACAACAAGGTAAAGCTTCCCAGTCAACCATCGCTGTAAACTAGACGATTTCATCTTGTTCCTTGTTCAGAAACATTTCCAGAATATTGGGACCGAGTGGTGATATTGTTGACTTTACCCCCGCGATCTCGATGCTACTGAGTAATCGAATCATCCAAAGAAATACATCTCTCGGCAGAATATCAACAGAAAACGTCTACGGATGCGTATGTCCAGTGGCGTAGCAACATTTTATACCCCCCCCTCCCCTCCCCTCCCCTCCCCGCCCTTGTAGTAAAGCTGGTTATACGAGGCCCACTGCTACATTTTAAAATTGAAATGGCTCTACGTACATATGCATACATACATACAACAGTGCATGGATTATAAAATGATACATGCGTATAACTACAGAAACGAGAAATGCTCCCATACTTAATTATCATGACGTTATAACATCAATTCATTCATCAATTCAACATCAATTCAATTCAATTCATTCATCAATTCATATAACATCAACATCAAGTAAATTGACTAGAGGGTAACATTTTTGCAAGGTAAAGAAATATGATCTTCACCTTTTCTTCTTCTTCTTATTATCATGCAAAGTGATATCGATATCCTGTCCGAGTCGATATCGAACATCTGACATCGAAAAGGTTATATTTAGCTTCTTGTTAAGAGTCGGATCAATGACATAAGGAACGGCCGGATCCGTCCATCTTCGTTGTAATAACGTCGTCTCGCTAAGCTTCTTTGTCGTCGGTGGTTCAGGGCGTTCGTTGCCGTTCGACATGCAGATAATGAAGGCGACTTTTTAGCCAACACAAGATGGATGCGCTTTCATTAAGTCTCTTCCAGCCGCTCTTAACATTTTTAACTTAAAAAACAAGTTTCCCTTTTTTTAAAGGTAGAGCAAACTTTTTGAAAAACTTTTGATACCTCATGTAATTAGATGTTTGAAATAAGGAGGGATGTTTCCCATAATGTATAGGATCACATGTGTTTGGTGGTAAGAACCATTTTGTGTTTTATATTCCACCAGTGACGTCACAGAAGGTATAGCCAACCCGCAATGCACTCGATGCACCAATTACATTTGGTTGGCCAATAATCTATGGCGTCAATGCAATAATTAGCGTTTCCCATTCATTAAACTTGATCCGAACTTGATACTCATCCGAAAATATGAGGGCTTAGAAAGTATAAGTACCATTTAAAATGTGTTAAAACATACTAAATGTAATACGAACCTAGAAATTGGACTGTACACTATTCCTTGTCACACATAAAATCAAAGCGCAATATTTCGAACCCTGATCAGAGCTCTTCAACAGGCGAAACACACTGTTGAATAACTCTGATCAGGGTTTGAAATAATGCGTTTTAATTTTTTATGTTGTGACAAGCAATAGTGTACAGTCCAATTACTAGGTTCTTATAACGTTTTACCTGTTCTACTATATTTCCATTTTAATTATACTAAAAGTATACATTTTTATATATATGTAATAGTAATACTGTATCACCCATAGCCAAATGTAAAAGATATTGTTATACCTGCCCCGGCCTCCGATGTGTTATTCGAACTAAGGAGATGCGTGTTTGATATTAGAGGCGTATCTTGAGACTCACAGCTACTCCGAGACACAATCAAGCTAGTCCACCCCAATCTAGCTTAGACGCGGCTTAATCATTGGGCGAGTAATTGGGTTTGTGCCCGGAGTAAATCCTCCTTAGTCCTTAGTCCTTAGTACTGGAGCATAATTCATTAAGACTAATTGGTAGCTGGTTCTCTCTTAATTGGGTCACACTGTGATGTGTTTATGTGATGGTTGCCGATCACCATTGTGCGGGGTCTGTCTGATTGAATTGTTGGACACAGTGCTTGAACAGTAGACGAGTGAAGGTCCGCTAAATATCCGCTAGGAGCGCAAACAGTGGAGCTATTCTCGTCACAATTATCATGTTATAGCTTATCGTCTTTGAATTAAGCCCGATTCACAATTGAAATAAGAGTTGCAATAAGAAACAGTGAACTAGTGAAAGAACAAGCAACTGGTTCACAACCGACGACTAATTGCTTATTTCAGTAGTCACTTATTATCATTGACTATAACAGCAAAATATCCAGTGCCACTGTTGTTGTTTTGATTTCCGTAGTCGACCTTCTAGTATGGCTCTTCTGCGTTCGTCATAAGGTGCATCATGGGAAGTTGAAATAAGAAATGGAATTGATTCAATTCGTATGACTATTTCAATCCACTGTGACAGTTGTGAGCCACAGCATTGTTATTGCATGTTCGAATTCGCTTAAACCTTATTGCTTTTTCACTAAACCAACTCTTATTTCAATTGTGAATCGGGCTTTCATGCACTGCGTCGGTCGAGTCCATATTCGTTCCAATAGCTTGTTGCGATAGTGTTACAAGAAGTGGCCATAAGAACACTCAATGCTACAGACTCTTTTATTACGAATTGTGAGATGAAGAATTGTTTTCTCTGTCTATACTCACATCCGCTACATTGACGGCGAAATAATCTCATAACTTCCTTCGAGACGGAAATTTGATATTTGTCAATAAGAAGAGATATGAGCTGGGAAGTTAAAGATTAAAACAAGTATCCTGAGATTGTTATTATACTTATCTCTCTTTCTTCTTTCTCCCTCTTACATCTATTTCGTTTTTTGCTTATAAAAACAAATCAAATCAACTCCAACTCACATCAGACACGGCTTGTATCTGTTCATCGTTTCACACAACGTAATTCCATGTATAATCGAACATTTTTTTTATATATTTATTTCGTATTGTTTTTGTTTTTAACGGCGTTTATACACGGATCCACAATCAGTCTCGGATTACACACTTTCATAAGATTTAAGATTTTGTTCCGAAACAGGTATTTTCCTAACTGCTTTGACTAGGATCGCTACCATTGGCCGGATTTATAAAACATCGCATCTTATTGGCTGGGCTAAGAATTTTAGGAATACGAGCTAACGTTGCCATGGTTTTCTTTAATCTTAAATCTAAGGATAGTTGTGTGAACGCCATTATGCTTTCGGCTTGATTCAACTTTGTAAACCCTTAAATCCTAAATCTTAATAAGTGTTTAAACCGACCTTCAAAGGCCTAGAGTAACTCTCTCTGTTAGGTTTTCCTTGAGACCATCTATCTCCTCAACGTAGATTTTAGAATAAATACATTCTTAAGCCGTTATTTGAATCGCGCAGTGATTACATTATTGCTATTCATACCGCGGGGATGTTCAATTATGAATACAGAATCGTTTCCAATTATACTTCGGTAAGAACCACTTGAATCGTAATAAAATTCAGTTTGTGACAGTGAAGAGGAAATTGGAAAACATTCTTGCAAAATAACGAATATGAATTTCGAGGAAATGAGATATCCGTGTTTTATGTTAAGGTAGATCTGCATAATTGGGAAACCGAGTCTGTGGAGAGGGTCTGGAATTATGGCTCGAGACGAATAATAAAAACTTAAGCTCATTACCAAGCTGGATCAGCAAGCTCCAAGGAATTAACTAATTATCTTAATATTTTCTGCGAATTCGCTATGATGTGCGCACGTTATATTCCCAGGATATTACCGAGAAAACGTAATCGTACATAAATTAAATCGTGAGGATATAATTTGTGTCAATTTCATTAGGTAGATCTTATAGGGAGACTACTTTTTAATAATACATCCGCTTGAAATTATCATTCATATAATAATGCCAACATAATTGAGTATTAGCAATATGAAATGCCATTCTTTGGATGTAATAATACTATGGTTATGGGTATGATAATGTTCTAAATGTACACTAGACTACACAAGTAAATCAAGGATGTGATGAAAGCTTCTTTACTCTAACATCTATTCTCCACGTATCTTGTTTTCCAATATTATGGTTGTTGATTGGTATTACCCGGTCATCTAAAAATGTGACTTAAGTATTCATACATTCGATTCAGATTAGAAATGATCAAATCAGTTCAAACAAACAAACAAACAAACAAACAAACATACCTTCAAACAAAAAACAAACAAACAAACAAACAAACAAACAAACACGCGAACAAACTAATGGTAGGGTGAATAAGATGTCTATCCTACCCTTGTGTTATTATGTCGGCAACTGTACTTACTAGGTAGCAAGTCGAGAACGTACAGGCCATACCGGCCGGCTTTACCCTCAGCACATGACCAATCGTTTTCGTTTTCCTAATTTACCGGCCCCCCCCCCCCTTAGAGAGCACGACAGCCGCCAAAGAACTTAATGAGTTTCGCGTCACTTTGCAAGAGCTTTGACACAAGTTCGTGACCCTTCCAAGCTCTTTGATAACGTATTTCCGACTCGAGGAAAGATCAAAACGAGCAACGTAAACACTATCGGAACTGTTCGTGTGTTTCCGGAAAAACCCGAACGTGCGATGCGAAATACTTGGATGAATCAAGATATTTTATGCGGTTATCTTTGTTAGAATCTAGTGTGCGTCTTTGTTCCCAGAGATTTCAGGACTGATATGTATTTTCTTCTAAGCCTTCACTTGAAAGGTGCAAACGTGAGCACGAATCGATAGAATAGAGCCTTCACGTTTTTTTCGGATAATACATGGCGAACATAAGATGAGAAAAGACTTGACGAAAAAGTTATTCGACGTATTCAACAGTTTGGCACTTAAAAATTAAAATTTCGTTTATGAATTCAATAGGTTAGAGATTTAAATCTGCCTAGAGAATTCGTGACGTCTTTTCTTAAATGGGGTCGCTTAAGTATTAAACTAACTCATTATTATTCCCTAAGCACTGTAATGATACCTTTAGTGTGTTTACTACTTAAGTGGCCCACTTAAGTACGAAGAGAAGACAGCACTTTATCACCTAGCGAAGTGTCGGTAAACTACACAGTAAGATCTTCCCACAAGCTTCTCGATGACAAAAGTGGGTTCTTTCTGTACAAGCACTTCATTTTCATGTAATGTTTGATTTACACATTTAAGATTTAAGGTCTAAGGTTTTATTTTCCTAACTGTTTCACTAAGGATCGCTACCATTGGCCGGATTTATAAAACGTCGCCTTTCATTGGCTGGGCTAAGAATTTTTGGTATAAGAGTTAATGTTGCTACGGTTTCCTTAAAATCATAGGAAAGTGTGTAAACGCCATACTTCTTTTGGCTTGATTTGATTTTGTTAAAAAGTGTAAACCTACCTTAACCTATGCTTTTATAAGACTTGTTTGATGACAAAAAATTCTACTTACTTTACTCCTCCGAACTCTATTTACTCCAGAGTAAACTACTCCGATCAAGCGAACGGAAGTCAACTCAGATCTGGAGTAAAATTTAAAGACGAACACCATCAAGTTACTCAAGAGTAGCCAGAGTAAGACAATCGAACATACCTTATGAGTATTTAATCAGTACTCCCGTTGCCCCGATGTTTGACGGTACTGAGCCTTCGTTTCGTATGACATCGGCTCGGTGACGCGTGGTCGTATCGAAAAGCTTTTAGCGTCAGCGTCGAGCAAAACAAAACACTGCTCGGGCACTCAATCAAATACCCCAACCCCCGTGACGTAAGGGCAGCGTCGATAGAAGAGTAGGGTCTTGTTTTTGTCTCAAAGAGCGAGCGACCGCGCGGCGTGAGCAAATACTTCTTACTCGATTTGAAGTTGACCAATAGTGGCGCTCGCGGTATTTAACCTTTTGAGCAGTAAGCCAGTATCTTATACGTGTGATTAAAAAAAAATCAAAGAATGTTCCCCCCCCAAAAATGAAACTAAGGTAAAACATGGTTCAACCTGTTTTTAGTTTGGCCATAAAATTTCCATGTTCTAGTTCATAGTCGCGGGCAGGAAAACATATTTGTGGGAATATGAAATAACTAGGTTGAAATGAACTCACTACTCAAAAGGGTATAAACACAACTTAGTTGTCTAAGAGTTATCACAACTCTTATAAATCTTAATGGTCGATAAAACGGCTGTAAAGTGAAATGTCAACCACTTTTGCGCCCCGATCGGTTTAGAGTGACAAAATCGTCTCGAATATTTGACATTTGAGTTTCATCGACAGTAGACCACTTCCCAAAAACTCAAATTTTCGCATTACAAGTTATTTCTGTCAAAAGATCTCAAGTAGGACCATTGTTTGTAAATTCCTGAGCATGATCCGAACTCGATACACTTACAAAACGCAACCCATGAGAGTTCATTATGTTTATTGCTAACATTTATTGCCGACAAAAAAAAATTTCCGTTCTCAACGGTGCTTCTTCTAGAAAGTTATTAAATCATATTTTCTAATATCGCAGCAACAGCTGTAAATTATGTTCAACGTGCAACTTTTGATTTATATGTTTAGTTGGTGCATGCATGGCCCCCTGCGTTCTTTTTCCTCCCCAAGATTTATCTTTTGAGTTGTGTCCTTGAGTTCAAGTTGAGGTGAGTTGAGTGTTCTGTCGTCGCTGGTGGCGCCACTAGACGGCTGGCGGCTGAACGGTGAACTGACACTGATTGAGTGATTGGTTTACTCCCCTACCCCCCCACCCAGTAGTTGTATACTCAGAATAATACGGGTATAGTTACATCATATTAATATCGGCAGTAATTGTGCTATTCTCAGTCGGTGTACAGTCTGTGTGGAAAGTTTTCGAAATTTTGATTGAGAATTGATATTATATCGGCACCTAGCGGCATAAATTGTAACCAGAAGAAAAGTCTATTCTTATAAGTCCGAATCCACCAAACTTTGTCTGAGAATGGTTACCATGGTTTCAACAAACATTTACATCTACCACAGGCCATAGTAGAGGAGCAAAAGGTAACATTTACGTTCTCGTGCGCCTTTCGTGAAAGAGTATTGCGGTATACGGTATTCTGTTACGGCATACCATACGAGTATTTTGCACCTACCTGGCAGATCCTGGCACGCTGCAGAGGGCGCCAGGAGCGTCGTGACGTCATAGGCACGTTTTAATTAATAACTATTGAACGGTTTATGTCACAGAAAATATCAAGAGGACAATTTTATGATGTCCTACTAGACGAGCATTTATAACCAATCTGCCACATTCTGGCGGGCTGCAGAGGGCGCCAGGAGCGTCGTGACGTCATATACACGTTTGAACTAATAACGTTTGAACGGTTCATGTCACAGAAAATATGTAGGGTACAATTCTACTATAAAATACTAAACGAGTATTTTGCACCTACCTGCCACATCCTGGCACGCTGAAGAGGGCACCAGGAGCGTCATGACGTCATAGATACGTTTTAATTAATAACGTTTGAACGGTTCATGTCACAGAAAATATTAAGGGAACAATTCTATTACAAAATACTATTTGAGTATTTTGCATCTACTTGGCACATCGTGGCACGCTGCAGAGGGCGCCAGGAGCGTCGTGACGTCATACACGTTTTTATCAATAACTTTTGAACGGTTCATATCACAGAAAATATCAAGATGACAATATTATAGAGAATTTAAATACAAATCGATTAATATGTACCAATAGGGTAATCATGTAATATTTAAAGGAGATATTGCTAACAAATAATAATAATTAGATGTGTATATGAAATGCAGGGCATCCCTCATCGTAATATCTATTTATTACTATTTCGGTGTTATAATTGTATCACTGTGAAGGACTTAATAATCGTAGTCATCCCAACATAACCATGGATATCTGTTGTTTAACAATAATAATAATTATTATTATTGTATACTAGTTACTATATATAGACTGATTAGTAAAACTCACGTTTGCTAGAAGTTCTCTTCATCTTCATCATCATCGTCTTCATCCTCATCTCCCGTGTTGTCGGTATTCAAGCACTCTTGTTCCTCGTCTTCAGTAGAGCAGCCACAAAGCTCGGTGCACCTCATGTTATTTGCTTTGCAGCTGCATCTTGACGCACACCTTGATTTTAAGCAGTTGCCCTTAACTAGTGGAATGACGGCAGCCGGTGCAGGTTCGAGGGTTGTCATGACTGCCACATACTCGTTGCTCTCAAGCAGTGTTGTGACTTATCTAGATAAAATTATCTAGATACGTATCTAGTTAAATCTGTTATCTATTATCTTTATCTAGCTAATTTTTTGGTGTTATCTTTATCTTTTATCTAGATAAAAATACAGATTATCTTATCTAAAATTTTAAGCATTTAGATAAAAAAAATAGATATAATGTTAAACCATAATATAGATACAAAATAATAATTAAATATACCATTTTTCAAAATGAAAAATACTTCTACTGGTTTTCCCCTTTTTTGAAAATGGTGGCAATTTGTTAATGATAAGATATGGAAAAAAAATAAGTAAATATTGCTTTTTAAGAAACATGTCAATAACTCAATAATATCATTATTATCTTTTATCTTTTCAAAATTATCTAGATAATTATTTTAATCTTTTATCTATTATCTAGATAATATTTGTACACTTTATCTTTTATCTTATCTAGATAATTTTTTGGAGAAAAAGCTTTATCTTTATCTAGATAAAAAAAAATTATCTAGTCACAACACTGCTTTCAAGTAGCCATCGGTAGTCTTCGGGTAATAAGTTGATAGGGTTGGCAACCTGGTCATTATGCCACACCCAGCATTGATGGTGAGCACGTAGTATGGCTTGGAGATATGCTGCTTTGCTGGGTGGAAGCTTTTGGTGGGTGCTTGGGCCATCGAAGGTCAGACACTGATCTCAGTTTAGTGAATGAACAGTACAGTTTCCAAACAAACTTCTCTAGACCACTTATCACGGAGTCTTTTAGAGCAACAGTTTAGCCTAGTTCTTTAAATGCTGAAAATATTTCATAGTTGGGTTCTTCCACACACCAGCACTTGTGAGGATCTAGCCAAACTTCTTGTCATGCGCATTGACAACAGTAATAGTGAGTTTTCAGAGGTCCACGTGGTATTTGATAGATATGACATTCCTGTTTCATTTAAATCGGCTAATCGAAAGACCCGGCAAGGACGAAAAGCTGCTGTAGCTTATCGCATTACAGACAACACGCCAATCGGGCACTTGAGCATGTCACAACTACTTGGTCACACCAAAACCAAGTATGAGCTGACGGAATATTTTTCACAGAAAATAATTCGAGCCTCACAGGCCTTGGGCAACACTTCTACCTTACTTAAATAGTGAACAGGAAGAAACCGATACAAACATGTTGCTTCATTCAGTAGATGCGACAAAACGAGGAGCTTCTCAAATATCTATTTTTCCCCAGATACAGATGTCCCTATCCTGGTACTGCGACGTTACACCGATCTCTGTAAAAATCAGTGGCGTATACACGGGGGGGGAGGGGGGGGACAAAACCCCCCCCTTTTGCAAAGGAAACATGGAAATTGACCGTTTACATTTCAATAGACAGTATTTCAATAGACAGTTAGATGTTTTACTTTATAATTATTGTATATTGTTGTAATTAAAAGCAAAAGCAATACGAAAAATATGCAAGTTATTGATTGAGGTTCCTTTTATTAGCGGTGCTAAGGAAAAAATGCGTTGCCAGAAACTGAGTAATCTTGTTTCAGTTGGCCGCTGTAAAACGCACAGATTTGCACTAAAATGACCTTGACGAGAATTTTTTCGGGGGGCAAGCCCCCCGGAACCTCAATTATGTTTCGGCTCCACTCTCTATAATATGGGTTGAAAACCCCCCCCTTTCCCAATTCCTGGATACGCCACTGGTAAAAATACTGTGTTCATTACAGGTAAAGGGGGAAATAATAGAAGGATAGCACTTGGGTCACTATACAACACACTTGGGCACAATCAAGTTTCAGGACTAACTGGATTTCACGCTTTCAGTGGTTCCGACAACACTGGAGGATTTTCAGGGAAGGGGAAGCTTTCGTGCTGGAAAGCTTTCAGAGAATCCGACTATGAAATATTTTCAGCATTTAAAGAACTAGGCTAAACTGTTGCTCTAAAAGACTCCGTGATAAGTGGTCTAGAGAAGTTTGTTTGCAAACTGTACTGTCCATTCACTAAACTGAGATCAGTGTCTGACCTTCGATGGCCCAAGCACCCACCAAAAGCTTCCACCCAGCAAAGCAGCATATCTCCAAGCCATACTACGTGCTCACCATCAATGCTGGGTGTGGCATAATGACCAGGTTGCCAACCCTATCAACTTATTACCCGAAGACTACGGATGGCTACTTGAGAGCAACTAGTATGTGGCAGTCATGACAACCCTCGAACCTGCACCGGCTGCAGTCATTCCACTAGTTAAGTGCAACTGCTTAAAATCAAGGTGTGCGTCAAGATGCAGCTGCAAAGCAAATAACATGAGGTGCACCGAGCTTTGTGGCTGCTCTACTGAAGACGAGGAACAAGAGTGCTTGAATACCGACAACACGGGAGATGAGGATGAAGACGATGATGATGAAGATGAAGAGAACTTCTAGCAAACGTGAGTTTTACTAATCAGTCTATAAATAGTAACTAGTATACAATAATAATAATAATTATTATTGTTAAACAACAGATATCCATGGTTTTGTTGGGATGACTACGATTATTAAGTCCTTCACAGTGATACAATTATAACTCCGAAATAGTAATAAATAGATATTACGATGAGGGATGCCCTGCATTTCATATACACATCTAATTATTATTATTTGTTAGCAATATCTCCCTTAAATATTACATGATTACCCTATTGGTACATATCAATCGATTTGTATTTAAATTCTCTATAATATTGTCATCTTGATATTTTCTGTGATATGAACTGTTCAAACGTTATTGATGAAAACGTGTCTATGACGTCATGACGCTCCTGGCGCCCTCTTCAGCGTGCCAGGATGTGCCAGGTAGGTGCAAAATACTCGTTTAATATTTTATAGTAGAATTGTACCCTACATATTTTCTGTGACATGAACCGTTCAAACGTTATTAGTTCAAACGTGTATATGACGTCACGACGCTCCTGGCGCCCTCTGCAGTCCGCCAGAATGTGGCAGATAGGTTATAAATGCTCGTCTAGTATGACATCATAAAATTGTCGTCTTGATATTTTCTGTGACATAAACCGTTCAAAAGTTATTAATTAAAACGTGTCTATGACGTCACGACGCTCCTGGCGCCCTCTGCAGCATGCCAGGATCTGCCAGGTAGGTGCAAAATACTTGAATGGTATGCCGTAACAGAATACCGTTTACCGCAATACTCTTTCACGAAAGGCGCACGAGATACCTTTTGCTCCTCTACTACCATGTTTGTTTGAGGAAAAGGAAGATCTATACGGTTAACGGCTAATTTCTAAAGTTTTACTTAAAGTGGCCTTTAACCTGTCCACCGATCATTGATGTTTCTGCTATCAGTGGAAAATAAGGTTATTTCTGCTAGTTTGTTCAGGTTAAGGTTGTAAAACAAATACTTATTATGATCATTGTTATCTTTTTCAATTTTCTTAGAATACATTTTAAATAATAAAACTTCGGCTCGGGAAATATATTAACATAGTTTTCTAAGTAACTAGATCCCTTTAACACATTTTTTAGAACATGTTTGTAATCTAGGTAAATATTTCTTAATTAATGGTCCGTTTATCGACTAGGCTCGACTGATCGAAGGCCTAAACCTTTCGTGGCATGAGAGCCACTCTGCCAGCCATCTTGTTAGTTAAAGTGCTGCCATCTACATTGATTTCCGCTCCCGAATAAAACCACCTAGACCAACCCTCGGTGTTTAGAAAGCATCGTTATTATCTCGGACATTGTGGAGAAGAGACGACGACCAAGTGGGGCAGGTATATAACCGCAGGGCGGTGCATGAAACAAGGGCGGAAGTGTTGCAACAAGAGCAAATAATATGCGACGACACTGAAAGCGTACTTTAATGGCGCTTGAAATCTCTCATGCATAACTTCGCACGCCTACGTTGTAACTAACAGAACACCTTAGTTACCGTTAATCAATGGCAAAGGCAATGGTTTCCCAGCGACCTGGCTAGAACGTTACCGGGGGCGTAGTAAGGTTTATAGGGGCCCGTGGTCGTGCTGTGTAGGTGAACCCCCCCCCCCTCCCCCTCCGCTTCCACCCCCCATCCGTGTTAGATTCAGTTTACATGAGGAGATTCATCTAGAATTGAATCTTGCCTTCGACTCATTCTTGCATTTTGTGAGAGTAGTTTGAAGGAATCCGATTTTCTTTGGGAAGTATTTATTTATGAGGAGTGAACTGGGATTGGATCAAAATACAACTCAATCCCGGTTTGAATTCTTCTTGAAAACGAGGCTATTGTTTAATCAATTTGGATGTAGATTTAAACAAAATTATAGATTATTTAATAATAATAACAACCTGTATTGGTTTCTGCAGCCATAGCTGTTGCCGTAAGACACAGAATAACAAACAAATTATATCAAAACGAAAATAGAAACAAATTACACTTATACACGACACTTATTACAAAATACAATTTAATAGGTTTTTAATGAGTTTTCCTCCATTATAAGGTATGTACAAAAGAGGTAATATTCTCGACTGTCAAAACATCTTTCTTTTGATGTTTATTTCATTTAAAAAAATCGTTTCTACGGTTTCGAATTGCGAAATTTCAACAACTCTGCTTGAGTGGTGTTCTGTGATCTGTGCGCTCGTCGTTCGCCCACTCATATTCCTCAGATGTCAACCTCAATGTTTCAAGTATTATTTCATCCCCGTTTCCACTGAGCAACTCTTATACCTACGACATCGCCTCGGGATACACAGTTCAATATCTTATATTTCTACGTCACGTTTAAAATTCACCGTATTTGGTTTACATCAGATGAAAAACTATACAGAAATGCCAAAGTTCACATTTTTAATTTACATTTTGATATGCAAAGACGCCGTTTGATTTGTTTTGCCCCGTGGAAGTTTAGTGCGAGCACGTGGATTTATTTCGGCTGATTATGTTTACAAAGACAGAAACTAAAATCGATTTTTTTTTTTATGTAATAAATCATGTATGTCAATATAAAATGTATTGCAACAATTAGTCCTTTGCATAACGAGAATGACGGTATAAAATTTGGGTCACAGGATGACATATATCAAATGAAAGCTTGAGACGAGTACTTTTCAAAAAATTATGATATACCTCTGGCAAATCCAGCTTTCTATGTCAAAACTAGGGTCAAAGGTCAAATTTTTAATTTTTCTAATAATTTTTAATTAAATAATGAAAAATGTTTGCAAGTTTAATCATACACTTTTAGTAAGGTAAATGTATTATGTTTCTTAAAAAAAATTAAATTACCAATTTAGCCTTTTTTGACCTTAATTGAGGTCAGTTTCCTCAAAATGGGTAATTTTTAAAATTTTCTTCGATTTATTGTCCAATATTCATTATATCAACGTACTTACTCATAAATACGTTAAAATGAATAGTTCTTATTGTTATCACATTGTTTTCACGGTATTCATTCAAAATGGCGGTCAAAGGTCAATAGGTAAGTATCGTCAAACTAGGTCTAGTAACTAAAATATTACTTGTGGGTACTCTAAAGACGCAGAATTTTAACTGCAATTACAATAACGAATAATAATATCATGTTTTAATCGTAAGAGAATGTAATTATTATATAACTTATAAACTACTTAAGATTGTTACTGAATTTCTAATTAATGTCCTCAGACATCAGGGTATCCTTGAATGGGTGTGCAACTGTAACAAAATACATTTTTAGAAAAGAGCATGACCATGCTGAGATACGTGATATGATAGTATAATATGATATCTGTCCTAGCAGTCACTGTCTAGTCGTCACTCAAATTAATCAAAATTGAAGTCAAAATCACTCAAAATTGAAGTTGTCTGATTAATCACCTTCTGATTCACTTGAATTCTCATGCTGGGTACCGATATTTGGACAGTCCTTCAGCTTACACGCGTGGGTACACTTCATCTGATTGGCCAAACACTCATAGGTCGGCATCTTGCAAACACGGCAACAGTTACAGGCTAGGAGATCAATAACGGTCAAAGGTACTGGAGTTCTAATCATCCACTCGTTGCTCAGATGCTCCTTCGTTGCTCCTTCTGCCGTGGTTTTCCATCCATAGCCACGCGGATCAGGAACACCAGGGTTGGCTTCCAAGCAACGTATCAATAGATCGTGTTTGGTTGATAACTCACAGTCGCAGGATATGAAGCAGTAAGTAATCGTTACAAGGTGGTAGCTGATTAGACTTCATATCATCACACTTACTTCTAAAAAGCTCGTAGCGCAGCAGGTTGACGCATACAGAGTCGTGGTCAAAGAGCAGAGTTTACAAACAAAGTTGACAAACTCTTCGAGTTTTTTTTGATGACATCGATAGAAACTCTCCACTCTCCAGTCCTGACCCATCTTGCTTAGCTTGACACAGAAATGCGAGTTTTTTCTCATGATATTCAAAGTTCTATTTTTCCCTTTACCACTGAATGAGCTCACTCAGGTTGGAACTCTTAGTCGTCCCCTACACCTATAAATGCGCCCGTTGTTAACAAGGTAACAGTTTCATACATGTCATTTCCCATATAGAAAACATATCCATAGCAACATTGGGTGCCTCTAGGTGAAGTGGCTGACTATGAATTCCAACCTTTGTCACAACCAGTGCATGGAGGTCAGGGAGGGTATTACATACTTCGAATCCCAACGAACTCGCTAGTTTTTACACATCTTCGAAGTGTGTTTGATTTTTGGTAGTCAAGCGTCAACCAGCTGCCCTACGAGCTTTTTAAAAGTAAACGTGATGATATAAAGTCTAATCAGCTACCACCTTGAAACGATTGTCTACTGCTTCAAATCCTGCGGCTGCGAGCTAACCACCAAACAGCGGTCTGGATACGTTGTTTGGACGCCAACCCTGATGTTCCTGATACGCGTGGCTATGGATGGGAAACCACGGCAGAAGGAGATCTGAGCAACGAGTGGATGATTGGAACTCCAGTACCTTTGACCGTTATGGATCTCCTAGTCTGTAACTGTTGCCGTGTTTGCAAGATGCCGACATGTGAGTGTTTGGCCAATCAATAAAAGTGTACCCACGCTTGTAAGCTGAAGGATTGTACAAATACCAGTACCAGTACCAGTACAAGTACAAGTACCAGTACCAGTAGCCAGCACGATAATTCCAGTGAGTCAGAAGGTGATTAATCTGACAACTTGAACAGTGACTGCTAAGGTAGATATAACATAATACTAGTATCATATCACGTATCTCAGCATGGTCATACTCTTTTCTAAAAAATGTATTTTGTTGCAGTTGCACACCCATTTAAGAATACCCCGATGTCTGAGGACATTAATTAGAAATTCAGTAACAATCTTAAGTAGTCTATAAGTTATATGATAATTACATTCTCTTACGATTAAAACATTATATTGTTATTCGTTATTGTAATTGCAGTTAAAATTCTGCGTCTTTAGAGTACCCACAAGTAATATTTTAGTTACTAGATCTAGTTTGACCATACTTACCTATTGTCCTTTGACCGCCATTTTGAATGAATACCGTGTAAACAATGTGATACCAATAAGTACTATTCATTTTAACGTGTTTATGAGTAAGTACGTTGATATAATGAATATTGGCCAATAAATCGAAGAAAATTTTAGAAATTAACCATTTTGAGGAAATTGACCCCAATCAAGATCAAAAAAGGTAAGTAGGTAATATAATTTTTTTTTAATAAACTTTATACATTTATCTTACTAAAAGATTATTTTTTAACTTGCAAACATTTTTCATTATTTAATTAAAAATTATTTAAAAAATTACAAATTTGACCTTTGACCCTGGTTTTGACATAGAAAGCTGGATTTGCCAGAGGTATATCATAATTTTCTGAAAAGTACTCGTCTCAAGCTTTCATTTGATATATGTCATCCTTTGACCCAAATTTTATACCGATCAGGCCTTTTTCGAGCGTTATGCAAAGGACTAAATCAGGCAATGCAACTAAAACAAACTCAGGATAAATTAAATTCTCTCTCAGAGTACAGAATATTATAATATTAAGGTCCAGTCTTACAATGTCCCAATAACTACTTATTCGTCGAATAGCTTGTTTTCTCCATGGCAACCACCAATCAAAACCCTTGAAATCCTCCAAATAGCTTAATTGCTACAAATAACTTTCCTATTAGGAGATTGTAAGACCGGGTCTAAACCAAAGAAAATATACATTTTTCACTTGTTTATTTAGTTATATGTATATTTTTCTCAGTTACACAAATCGGATTTATAAATTACAAATTGGTTTCCTGAAAGCTGTTTTTGTTCACCACCTAAAACTAATTAAAAAAGATAATTACACTTCAGGGGTAGTTAACGATTGTCTACGTTGCTTGGAAATACTAATTCACAATAGACGTATCTGGTTTCAGTCTTGATGATGGGTCAACTCTCATAACATTCGATAACAGTGAACCCGTGTAATGACGGAGCCATATCGTTATGAAATATTGAACAGTTAATTATGACCTAACCTGGCCTGGAAATATAAGATCAATTAGCTTCATTAGGATCTTATCATTTTTTAACGAAGGTAAATGTTTAATGATCGTACAGACTCGTTCTAAAGAAAATGCAGCGTCTGGACTAGTGCACACATATTTATGTAATCGACACACGCATCAGCTTACCTGATTTGGTTTTCATTTAATTGTCATTATTTGCCTATGAAATCGATTTCATTCAATTTGATAATCATTTTATTTCTACAGTAAATACGCCCATTAATTTTTATGCTCAAATCTATGGAGTCAGTACACAATTATATATTAATCTACAAATAAATACATGGGGGGGAGTGGCATAACCCCCCTACTAGCTACGCTATTGCTAGAATCCAATCTCGGCCTCAAGTGTTGTATGAGGTACAAAGCGCTGTTATTTGAAAGCATCCATGATATAAAACGACATTGCATGTCTAAGCGTCGATCGATATTATAATTGTTATAATGACTAAAATTGTTGATGTCTAGAACGGCTAATTACGGCACGTTAAATACCTGGAATGAGGATTTGTTAAATGGATGTACGCTAAGAGAGGAGTGACGTAAATATCACAAAGCGGATTATTACATCCCCCCCCCCCCCTCCCTTCTTTGAACTGTTCCAGAGATTTCAATTATCAACGCTGTCATAGAAAACAAACGTGACTAAAAAGAGAACGAATTGTTATTAAGTTTACAACATTGTTCTCTCGAATACTAATTTGAGTTATTACTTTTGATAAGTATTTCGAGTTTAGAACGGGAAAATAGTATAAGAGAAGGTATCGCCGTGGAATACAAATTACAAACCGTCAACTATGGATTTATTCATGAAATCTTACAATAACAGATACAAGTGAAGCTTTTTTCCGGTTGTCGGTGTCTTGTGTTGAATCCCAGAGCGTTTCAATCGCCAAGTCCCAGTATATAGAGGGAAGCCTAAAATTGACGTACTGTAATATTTGTATTTGTTTTATTCTGCATATTGATTTCATCAAATTCTCCTTCATCTTCGTCTTCCCAGATATCGTTTATCAATTAAATTCGTTGATAGTGTGAAACTGTGCGAAGCTAACCCGATAACCATCAGTAAGGGTAATAATAAAAGTTCCTTATTGAAAATGTTCTGTTAATAAGAATGAGAGGATAAAAGATGATTTTCAGAATTGATGTAGAGGGCCGTGAAGTCCTAGATAGTTAAGCGAGCGAAGCGAGCGTTTCCACGAGACTCTTATGGCACTTCGTTCTGTTTTTTTTTTTTTTTTTTTTTTTTGTACCGTACTAGACTCTAACGGCACTTCATTCTGTTTGTTTTTTTTGTTTTTTTTTGTTTTTATGTCCGTCGATAGCGGTCGAACGGAAAGTCCGATCAACTTGAAATTTGGACCATCCACAAGCCTCGATGTGGATTGAAGGTGTATAGTTTTGAGGCAAAATCGTTTGAAAAGTTACAAAGTTACACCATAGTTACTGCAAAATATTTTTCTGAAACAAAATGGCGGCAAAATGTGAGATAGCCATATTTTTTTAAAGCTTTTTCCGGTCACGAATATGTTTATTTAATGGCTATTTGATCAATATTGGCAAAGTTACACAAAAGTTACTCGAAAATATGTTTCTGAAAAACAGTAACAGCAAAATGTGAGGTGGCTATCTTGTAGTACATTTTCATCCGGTCACGAATATACTAATTTAGACGCGATCGGATACGTATTAGAGGCAGAAATGACATTTCTATTGCTGTCAATAACTGTTAGTAACGGTGGCGGACCGCGGCGAAAACATGACAAAGAAAATTCTTAGCAACGCACATGGCACTGCATTCAACAATATCGGGAATTATAATAGCTATGGCAAATTTTTGCAATGTGCATTCTTGAATTGTTGTAAATTGTTGTTTTTGTTAGCTTTGAGATCTTTTCGCCAGAACGTTCGTAGATATGGACGCGCTCGCTTATCAACGCGTCAAACAGAGCGTTTTCCTAGTTATTAAGCGAGCGAAGCGAGCGTTTCCACTTGACTCTTATGGCACTTCGTTCTGTTTTTTTGTTTGATTGTTTTTTTTTTGTTTTTTTTTTATGTCCGTCGATAGCGGTCGAACGGAAAGTCCGATCAACTTGAAATTTGGACCATCCACAAGCCTCGATGTGGATTGAAGGTGTATAGTTTTGAGGCAAAATCGTTCGAAAAGTTACAAAGTTACACCATAGTTACTGCAAAATATTTTTCTGAAACAAAATGGCGGCAAAATGTGAGATAGCCAGATTTTTCTACAGATTTTTCCGGTCACGAATATGTTAATGTAATGGCGATCTTATAAACATTGGCAAAGTTACACAAAAGTTACTCGAAAATATATTTTTGAAACACAGTTACGGCAAAATGTGAGGTGGCTATGTTATAGTAAATTTTTGTCCGGTTACGAATATACTAATGTAAACGCGATCCGATACGTGTAAGAGGCAGAAATTACATTTCTATTGCTGTCAATAACTGTTAGTAACGGTGGTGGACCGCGGCGAAAACATGACAGCGAAAATTCTTAGCAACGCACATTGAACTGCATCCAACAATGTCGGGAAGTATAATAGCTATGGAAATTAGAAAAATTTTTTCAATGCGCATTCTTGAATTGTTGTTAATTGTTGTTTGTATTAGCATTGAAATCTTTTCGCCAGAAAGTTCGTAGATATTGACGCGCTCGCTTATCAACGCGTCAAACAGAGCGTTTTCCTAGTGTTAAGGTACATTTTTCTCTATTGCGCATTGTTGTCATTGCAGATCTAGAGAACCGTGATTAGGTCTATCTAAGGATCCTAGATCAATTCTGAAAAAGGTATATTTAAATATACATATAAAGTGCTGCACTCAAAGATATGCCCCCCCCCCCCCACCCAACACACAGAAATATTGATGTATGTGTGTGCGTGTGCGTGTGCGTGTGCGTGTGCGTGTGCGTGTGCGTGTGCGTGTGCGTGTGCGTGTGCGTGTGCGTGTGCGTGTGCGTGTGCGTGTGCGTGTGCGTGTGCATGTGCGTGTGAGTGTATGTGTGCATCTCTTATGTTCGTCTGTACACACCCACCGTATCAAGAAACGCAATTAATTAGATTCAACCATGCAACCCATCCATACAATTGCTCTTGTTGCTTCCCTAATGAATGCCTGGTGCAGCGTGAGTGCACTACAGTGTAATATTACACTGCCTGGAGTACGGAAGCAGCAACAGGCAGGAAGAGCTCTTTCAGCGGTGAAGTACAGACACTACAGAAATGCGTGGGTAATCCTAGCCAATAAAGGTATTAGTTCTGAATTCTCGGCTGCAAAATGATTTACTGTTGCCTTGTGGCGTTTTCCAATGGGTTGCACTCAGTGCGTCTGTTGTATTGTTCCAATTACTAAAGGCGCACTCAGTGAGGTCTAGTGAAGCCACTGGACAATGACATTAGTTTATTTCTGTTATAAATGGAACGAAATACGATCCAACCCTGTATTGTTGCTCACAGCTCCTCAGGCCTATAATTACGTAAGTTTCAGCGGTTGTCTGTTTGTCATTCGAAAATTACGTACTTTCACACAAAGTTTCGTTTTTAAGAGAACCCGAGTATATTCACTTAACCTGACTACTTCTTATTAAGCGAGCGAAGCGAGCGTTTCCACTTGACTCTTATGGCACTTCGTTCTGTTTTTTTTTTTTTTTTTTTTTTTTTTTTGTGTACTAGACTCTTATGGCACTTCATGCTGTTTGTTTTTTGTTTTGTTTTTATGTCTGTCGATAGCGGTCGAACGGAAATTCCGATCAACTTGAAATTTGGACCATCCACAAGCCTCGATGTGGATTGAAGGTGTATAGTTTTGAGGCAAAATCGTTCGAAAAGTTACAAAGTTACACTCAATAACTGTTAGTAACGGTGGCGGACCGCCGCGAAAACACTAGACAGACAACGAAAATTCTTAGCAACGCAAATTGCACTGCATTCAACAATATCGGGAAGTATAATAGCTATGGAAATTATTTTGAAAGGCACATGCTTGAATTGTTGTTAATTGTTGTTTTTATTAGCTTTGAGATCTTTTCGCAAGAACGTTCGTAGATATGGACGCGCTCGCTTATCAACGCGTCAAACAGAGCGTTTTCCTAGTTAATCTTAATTACATCTTTTTTCAGCTTATATAATCATACCTGCGTGACACACTACAGA
This sequence comes from Isoperla grammatica, assembly GCA_945910005.1. NCBI lineage: Eukaryota > Metazoa > Arthropoda > Insecta > Plecoptera > Perlodidae > Isoperla > Isoperla grammatica. The sequence goes on from OX246740.1 coordinate 54,945,769, forward strand.
TTTTGAGATAATTTCGTAAGTTTCAGGTGCTGTCTGAGTGTCATTCGAAAATACGTAATGTCACACAAAGTATTTGTTTTTAAAAGAACCCGAGTATATTCATTTAATTTTATACCTTCTAATCAAGCTCAATCACATCTTTTTTCACCGTATATAAATAAACCTTCGGAGTATACCACAGATTTTGTGATAATTTTGCAAGTTTCAGGAGCTGACTGTGTTTCATACGAAAATTACGATGTGTCTCGCAAAGTATCGAGCTTTAAGAGAACTTGAGTACATTCTTTTAATTTGATTGCTTCCAATTAATTTCATTTAGAACAACCTCCAGCGTATTTGAACATACTTGCGTGACATACCAGAGATTTTCAGATAATAACGTAAGTTTCAGGGGCTGTCGGTGTTTTATACCAAAATTACGTAATGTCACACAAAGTATCGATTTTAAAGAGAACCCGAGTATGTTTATTTTAATTGATACCCTCTTGTAAAAAAAATTACATCTACTTTCATCGTATATAAATATACCTGCGTGACATACCACAGTTTTATAGATAATTAATTAAGTTTCCAGGGCTGTCCTTGTTTTTTCCAAAATTACGTAAAGTCACACAAAGTATCTATTTGTAAGTGAACGCCCGGTAATACAATTAATTAATCATCTTATAATAAATCCCAATTTCATCTTCTTTTAGCAATTATAAACAAACCTTCGATACATACCACAGATTTTGAGATGATTACGTGAGTTTCAGGGGCTGTCTGAGTGTCATTCGAAAATAACGTTATGTCACACAACGGATCGATTTTTAAGAGAACTCGAGTATATATACTTAATTTTATTTCTTCTAAATAATTTAAATTACATCTTCTTTCAGTCTTTATAAACATACCTTCGTGACATACCACAGATTTTGAGAAAATTAAGAAGTTTCAGGGGCTGTCTGAGTTTCATTCGAAAATAACGATATGTTACACAAAGTATCAATTTTTAAGAGAACTCGAGTTTATTTACTTAATTTGATAGCTTTTAATAATTCTGAATTACTTTTTCTAACAGCATATTGAAACTTATCCGCGTACCATGCCACAGAGTTTGAGATAATTACGTAAGTTTCGTGAGCTGTCTGTGTATCATTCGAAAATTACGTAATGTAAAACAAAGTATCGATTTGTGAAAGAACCCCACTATATACAAATAATTTAATATCTTTTATAATCCTAATTACATCTACTTTCAGCGTATATAAACAAACCTGCAAGACATGCCACAGATTTTGAGATAATTACGTAAGTTTCAGGGGCTGTCTGTGTGTCATTCGAAAATTACGTTGTGCGACACAAAGTATCGATTGTAAAGAGAACTCGAGTATATTTACTTAATTTTATTCCTTCTAAAACATCTGAATTACATCTTCTTTTAGTCTTTATAAACATATCTGCGTGATGTCCCACATATTTTAAGATAATTACGTAAGTTACAGGGGCTGTCTGAGTGTCATTCGAAAAAAACGTTTTGTCACACAAAGTATCGATTTTTAAGAGAACTCGACTATATTTACTTAATTTTATTCCTTCTAAATAATTTCAATTACATCTTCTTTGAGTCCTTAAAAACATACCTGCGTGACATGCCACATATTTTGAGATAATTACGTAAGTTTCAGGGGCTGTCTGAGTGTCATTCGAAAATAACGTTATGTGACACAAAGTATCGATTTTTCAGAGAACTCGAGTATATTTACTTAATTTTATTCCTTTTTAATAATCTCAATTACATCTTCTTTCAGTATTTATAAACATATCTGCGTGACATGCCACAGATTTTGGGATAATTACGTAAGTTACAGGGGCTGTCTGAGTGTCATTCGAAAAAAACGTTATGTCACACAAAGTATCGATTTTTAAGAGAACTCGAGTATATTTACTTAATTTTATTCCTTCTAAATAATTTCAATTACATCTTCTTTGAGTCCTTAAAAACATACCTGCGTGACATGCCACATATTTTGAGATAATTACGTAAGTTTCAGGGGCTGTCTGAGTGTCATTCGAAAATAACGTTGTGTTACACAAAGTATCGATTTTTCAGAGAACTCGAGTATATTTACTTAATTTTATTCCTTTTAAATAATCTCAATTACATCTTCTTTGAGTCCTTAAAAACATACCTGCGTGACATGCCACATATTTTGAGATAATTACGTAAGTTACAGGGGCTGTCTGAGGGTCATTCGAAAATAACGTTATGTGACACAAAGTATCGATTTTTCAGAGAACTCGAGTATATTTACTTAATTTTATTCCTTCTAAATAATCTCAATTACATCTTCTTTGAGTCTTTATAAACATACCTTTGTGACGTGCCACAGATTTTATGATAATTACGTAAGTTTCAGGGGCTGTCTGAGTGTCATTCGAAAATAACGTTATGTGACACAAAGTATCGATTTTTCAGAGAACTCGAGTATATTTACTTAATTTGATTCCTTTTTAATAATCTCAATTACATCTTCTTTCAGTATTTATAAACATATCTGCGTGACATGCCACAGATTTTGGGATAATTACGTAAGTTACAGGGGCTGTCTGAGTGTCATTCGAAAATTACGTTGTGCGACACAAAGTATCGATTTTAAAGAGAACTCGAGTATATTTATTTAATTTTGTTCCTTCTAAATAATCTAAATTATATCTTCTCGCAGTCTTTATAAACATAGCTTCGTGACATGCCACAGATTTTGAGATAATTACGTAAGTTTCAGGGGCTGTCTGTGTGTCATTCGAAAATTACGTAATGGCACACATAGTATCGATTTTAAAGAGAACTCGGGTATAATTACTTAATTTTATTCCTTCTAAATAATCTCAATTATATCTTCTTGCAGTCTTTATAAACATACCTTCGTGACATAACACAGATTTTGAGATAATTACGTAAGTTTCAGGGGCTGTCTGTGTTTTATTCGAAAATACGTTATGTCACACAAAGTATCGATTTGTAAGAGAATCCTAGTATGTACAATTAACTTAATATCTTCTAGTTAAACTAAATTACATCTTCTTTTAGAGTTTATAAACATACCTGTGTGCCATACCACTGATTTTGAGATAATTACGTAAGTTTCCGGGGCTGTCTGTGTTTTATACGAAAATTACGTAATGTCACACAAAGTATCGATTTTTAAGAGAACCCTAGTATATTTACTTAATTTTATTCCATCTAAGTAATCCTAATTTCATCTTCTTTCAGTCTTTATAAACATACTCTCGTGACATGCCACAGATTTGGAGATAATTACGTAAGTTTCAGGGGCTGTCTTGAGTGTCATTCGAAAATAACGTTATGTGACACAAAGTATCGATTTTTAAGAGAACTCGAGTATATTTACTTAATTTTATTCCTTCTTAACAATCTGAATTACATCTTCTTTCAGTCTTTATAAACATACCTTTGTGACATGCCACAGATTTTGAGATAATTACGTAAGTTTCAGGGGCTGTCTGAGTGTCATTCGAAAATAACGTTGTGTTACACAAAGTATCGATTTTTAAGAGAACTCGAGTATATTTACTTAATTTTATTCCTTCTTAGCAATCTGAATTACATCTTCTTTCAGTCTTTTTAAACATACCTTTGTGACATGCCACAGATTTTGAGATAATTACGTAAGTTTCAGGGGCTGTTTGAGTGTCATTCGAAAATAACGTTGTGTTACACAAAGTATCGATTTTTAAGAGAACCCGAGTATATTTACTTAATTTTATTCCTTCTAAATAATCTCAATTACATCTACTTTGAGTCTTTATAAACATACCTTTGTGACATGCCACAGATTTTGAGATAATTACGTTAGTTTCAGGGGCTGTCTGAGTGTCATTCGAAAATAACGTTATGTCACACAAAGTATCGATTTTTAAGAGAACCCGAGTATAAACAAATAATTTAATATCATCTTATTAATCCTTATTACATCTTCTTTCAGCGTATATAAACATACCTGCGTGACTTACCACAGATTTTTAAATAATTACGTAAGGTTCCGGGGTGTCTGTGTGTCATATCGATCTGTGAAGAGCATTATCATAACAATTAACAATCCACACTGGATTATCTCGTAGCTTGGAAAGTGTTTTCGTTAGTACGATTCCCACACATCAGTCTTAGAAGATTGCCAGCGTGGGTTTGTGCGAATTCCTTACAGAAGTTGATCATTTTATCGTCAGTCTGTAGTTGACTCGTTTGCAATGCGATTTTCTCTAACCACGTTATGAGGCGTAAGGAGGGAATGGGGGGGGGGGACTTTCCAACTGTTGAGCTTGATGCACATGCCTCGATAACTACCTTACTTACCAGTTGCTTTAGAGTCGGCTCAGGGCTGAGGTTGTAGGTAAACGAATGAGGATGGGGTTTATGAGGTCGTTCCACGGAAACCTTGTGTGGATGCTGACGTCACAGATGAGTGAGTCTGAGATCCAGTCTTACAATGTCCCAATAACTATGTATTTGTCAAATAGCTTGTTTTCTCCAGTGCAACGACCAATCAAAACTCTTGAAATCCTCCAAATAGCTCAATTGCTACAAATAACTTTCCTATTAGGAGATTATAAGACCGGCCCTGAGCCAATAAGCTGGTGGCGTTTGCAAATACTGACATTTGGTTGGCCAATGCTGTACTCAGTGTGTCGTCAGCATCCACAAGGTTGCTATGGAACGACTCTGTTGTCTATGCGTACTACAGTCGTCCCCGTTATGGGTTATTATTGCCCGTTGCTACATGGATATGGATTTAATATAATAATCCGCTAACATATTTATGCATGTTATTTTATTTCTATAAAAAAATAAAATCACTATAACAACAATTTGTGAGGCACAAAATAGAGCAAGAGATGAGTGGCTACATGGGTGATTCTTTTTGATTGATAAAGAAGTGTCAGCGAACAATATCATGGCCACTCTCTTACCAACAATAATCTGAGCTTCCTTGGTGGCACATCTTAGCAGCACTATCTCTTAGCAGCGTTATCTCATCTCAGCGCTATCTCTTAGCAGCGCTATCTCTTAGCAGTGCTATCTCTTAGGAGCGCTATCTCTTAGCAGCGCTATCTCTTAGCAGCGCTATCTCTTAGCAGCGCTATCTCTTAGCAGCGCCATCTCTTAGCAGCGCTATCTCTTAGCAGCGCTATCTCTTAGCAGCGCCATCTCTTAGCAGCGCTATCTCTTAGCAGCGCTATCTCTTAGCAGCGCTATCTCTTAGCAGCGCTATCTCTTAGCAGCGCTATCTCTTAGCAGCGCCATCTCTTAGCAGCGCCATCTCTTAGCAGCGCCATCTCTTAGCAGCGCCATCTCTTAGCAGCGCCATATCTTAGCAGCGCCATCTCTTAGCAGCGCCATCTCTTAGCAGCGCCATCTCTTAGCAGCGCTATCTCTTAGCAGCGCTATCTCTTAGCAGCGCTATCTCTTAGCAGCGCTATCTCTTAGCAGCGCCATCTCTTAGCAGCGCCATCTCTTAGCAGCGCCATCTCTTAGCAGCGCTATCTCTTAGCAGCGCTATCTCTTAGCAGTGCTATCTCTTAGCAGCGCTATCTCTTAGCAGCGCTATCTCTTAGCAGCGCCATCTCTTAGCAGCGCTATCTCTTAGCAGCGCTATCTCTTAGCAGCGCTATCTCTTAGCAGCGCTATCTCTTAGCAGCGCCATCTCCTAGCAGCGCTATCTCTTAGCAGCGCTATCTCTTAGCAGCGCTATCTCTTAGCAGCGCTATCTCTTAGCAGCGCTATCTCTTAGCAGCGCTATGTTTAGTGGCGTACACGAAGGGTAGACATGAACGCGTACTTGAGTAGCAGCCTTGCCCACTCATCAGCCATGGAATAAGACACTGTTAGGGCTCCAACAACAAAGTAAGTAAACACGAGTCTCTCTCCTTGTCTGATAAACGATGGTTGTCTCTTGTTTCGGAAGGCGCGGAACTCGAAGCGACGCGCTCGGCAATCGGAATCCGATTCGTCCTCGTCGTCTTCTTCTTCTTCTTCTTCTTAACCATCTTGTGTTAATCGATATTCGCGTAAATAAGACGTGGTAGTTTCTTGTCGGTATCTTGTTCCGTTCTCTTGTCAGCCGTGACGTCATAGTGTCAGGAAACTATAGGCAAGTACAGTCGCCGACATAAGTAAATCAAATCAAGGGTCGGACAGAACATATATTTACTCTCACATTGTAGCAGAGTTGTTAGAGTAAAGACATGTTATGTGCAAGGTCACAAAATCGAGTCTGGTTGAGAAGAGGAATATAGTTCAATACTCAATTGAGGGGGCTGTGACATCACAGGCGGACAAACAGTGTGTAGCTAGGAAAATCCATTGTTGTATCTTTCTTTGATTCGTGCATATTCAATGTTTGTCCGAAACAAAACACGGCCACAGCCCACATGGCTATTTTCGGAATTGAGTCTTGTGCTATACGATTTTAAAAATGTATCTTAGACCCTTAGATAAAATTTATCACGGTCCTTCAAATCTTCAATGCCAACAATACACAATAATATAAACTAGTTTTCGAATGTTATGTTAAGGTGCATTTTTCATTGTTGTACATTGATGTCATTGAAGATTTAGAGGACCGTGATATCTAAAGGTCCTAGATCAATTTTGAAAATGGTCTACCAATAAATAAATTTATTAGTTCTTTTCTCCAAAAAGCATTTTAGGAACACATCTGCAGCAAGGAAATAATCGTGAAATATAAAATTAGAATATAATGCACGGAAGAAAAATAAATTGCACTGAAGTTCGAAACAGTTAGTTGAGTGATTGACCACCGTAGCTCTGCGCTCGTCTTAGCAGTGTCCAATCACAGCCCCTGCTTACCTCACAGCTGATCTAAGAGAACGAAGAACATTCTAGAAATCGTGTAATTCTTCAGTCCCAATGGATGAGGTGCGTTCGTTAAGTAATTCAGCGCTCATTAATGAGCTCGTCGCCATCGGAAGCCGATGAGGGGAAGAAAACAAGTTGGTAAATTGTTTTAGCTTTGTTTATTGGTTCTGCACGGGGTAGTGTGGAGGGGGCTACGAAACAACATTACATGCGTATGTGCTTACATCTTAACGCACAGGTAGTTACAATGTATAGAATAGATAGCGATATTCAAAATGCATGCTTAACAATACTTACTAATTGGTTTGTTTTTAACAGTTAGAACATTTACGCCATTAAATCGATCAATTACATTGAATATCGATTTTTGTAACACCTATTCTACATATATTAATTAAATTAGCATATTTTAAATAATAATAGTAATAATAATATTATATGATTCACTTAACCCGTTTTTTTTTTTTTTTTTACACTTTGCCATCAAAAATACGATTGTTTTGTTTTACAAATTGACAATACATGAGCGTAACACCTGACTTCTAATGATTGTGCAGCATTTCTCACTGGCTAATAATTCATTCATTACATTTAATGTTTCTAGTTACGTTCAAACTTATTACTAGATAGCAAACACCTTGAAATCAATTATAAAATTAATACTATTTTGTGTTTCGAATGGTGGCCGTTAAATTTTACACAAGTACAGCAATATTACTAGGTAATCAAATCTCTTTACAAACTGTGCCATTCATTGGTTTTCTCAGATATAGTATTGACTTTGTGTTTGTAGGGTTTTTGTCTGAAATGATAACATTTGTTTGTATTCATTCATTTTCTTTCTCCAAAGGAGTCCTACGTTTTATGAGGTGCACATTATTTTATCTATTTTTTTTTTACTGACAACTAATACAAAAATTAAAATATTATAATATCATGAAAAGTACCTAGAATTTGTTTACATGATGCAGGTACATAGAAAAGTAATATAATTACATTATTTGTGGACACAATTCTTCCAAATAGGGGTAAATGTATGAGATTCGGTGATATACACGTCTATTACTATTTATTATATTTCATTCCTTGTGTAGAAGACACAGATTTTTTATGAACTTCAATTCCAGAATTCAACAAAACGTGAACACAGTTTCATGTTAGTCAATGGATTTTTGCCCTGAAACTAACTGTATCGTTGATTTTAGGCACAAGTTTGTTGACTAAACTTTTACTTATTCGAATGATTCTGAAACTGTGTTCTGTTTGTTAAATTCCAAAATCACTGAAACAACATCAGCTTCGCTTTACGCAATACTTAACAGTTGGTGTGACTGTTTGATGCTCTCACATAAACAACGAAGATCGGGTATGTTCGCCGATACTCGTGTAATATTCCGAGCGTCACTGTCATTCATTGTTGGCTTGTGGTTACATCACCATCATTGCAATGACAAGTGCAGAAATTGTAGGCCACGATACCTGAACTTGATTGCCACCTATTTAGTTTCCATCCCTACAACGTTATACCTCGGCTTTAGTTCTTCAATATTATTATCACTAAGTAACAGTATCGAATATATTCTTTAAAATAAAAAATAAAACAAATTTTGCTAAATTAATTATTAATTTATAAATCATTTTGAATTGGCCTGATAGTTTCAGCTCTTGCTCCATTATAATCGTTACCTACCTCTATTATTGTATGTCTTCTTTGTGTTTTCAACAAACATAAATATGCCTCAATAAAGTTGCCTTATACTTCTCTTCCGTCATGCTCTTCAAAGTGTTCCTTCATCTTTCTCTCTTTCTCTCTCTCTCTCCTTTTGTGATATTACTGGGATATAAGTGCGCGATATCGAACGTTTGGTCACACGGAAATGAACATCTGTGAACGATACATTTATATTGTAAACTAATTTTATTACGAAAACATTCGAATGGAAAGTTTTCAACGCAATCAGTTTTGATTGTTTGCTTGTTGCATACAGTTTATTAATTACTAGTGGATCTCATTATATCTAATTGGCAATAATATCGTTCTCTACATGACATTTATAACAGGTAATTACAAGCTATGTTTATGGATAATTAATTGATAATATAATAACAATAATATAAAAGTGTTTCGAAATTCAAGTCGTATTGTATACGGATGTATTTCCTTGCATGAGTGTTGAGTACAACGATACTGAAACCGTGTTTGAAGTCGCATAGAGATCGCTGCACAACAGACCTAATTGTATCGACTCTCTAAAGCGAACTACAACAATTGTTACATCAAACGTAATTGGGCAGTTTCACTCATTGGTGCCCGAATATCGTTTCAAACACTCACTCGAATCCGTTAACAAACTACTCGACTCGACTCAATGTGAAACTTTTCAGCCGTTATATTTAACAGAGTGGTGTTAGGTGTCACTGTTAACTGACTGGAGTGAGATGACCTGGGACAAGTGTGGACAGTTCAAGGTCATAGCGGAGGTTTGGTAAACCTCTAAGTTAACCCCCTACTCCATATAGACAAAGCTAAAAAACTTTTTCACGCCAAATTTTTCGTGGCAACTTATCTCATTCATAAAACTAGTTTACTCATTTTGTATAAGGTAACGTTTCTGAAGTCTCATTTGTACCCGTGCAATATTTATCGTGGAATCAGAGGGCGAGTTGATACGTCTTGCCCTCTACCCCCCCCCCCCCCCCCCCCCCCCTTCTCATACAAATGGCCAACGACAAATGTTATTCCGTAATTAAATTGGTTGTTTTTATAGACAAAAGTACTAAGTACTGTGTAAGGGTCGAATGACATTGTCTGTACGGTTCTTTGTGCCAACAGTCTCGCCTCAATTTGCATGGTTGCCAATTTATGAGTCGTAACACCGGAACATCATTATCTTTTGTGCCAGTCCACGTTTAACAATGAATCCCACCCCTGCCGTGTTGGTAGTTTAAACCAAATACCTTACTGTTTAAACTATCGATTAGCTATACTCACAGTTTACGAAGGTATCGTATTTCCTAAACCGCACCACAGCCTTCTATGGCCGACCTAACTCAATTTCCTCCCTCTTTTCAAGACGTTGGAGAAGTTTATCCGCGCTCCCGACAAAACATGTGGGAGTTTTAGAGAGACGGGCCAGCTTGCGGTCATTATGTGATTTGTAAGGAACTCTCTGAGAGATAACCTGCTCGGTTTGAACCCTGAACTTCCTGTTATCCCGTTCATGTCAGTAGGGTCAAACGTTGCTTAAAGAGATGTGTAGGCTTTATCAGTATTTCAATGTCATATTGATGTTCACCCGCGGAATTATAGAGCTTTAATCCCAAGCTTAATTTGTACTGTTTATTTTTGTAATAAATATCAAATTGAGAGGATTTATTAGGCGAGTTTTTTTTTTTGTAGAAGCAAGCCTAATATTATTTTGTATTTGCACCGAGTGCATGTTAAATAATTCGTTATATTATACACGAATTCATAACTTCGACAACAGCAATCTTAAACGAAATAACAATAACTGTTTTTATACTATTTCTTTTCTGATATGTCATTGCTGCTCTAGCTCTTAACTGAATATGTTTGCAAAGAAAAGATATACTAAAAAAAAAGTTATAGACAGTTATAAAGTTCATCCACCCATAATTTCAGAATGTTTACGTTTGATCACACTTGGAAGATACGCTCAAACCCTTCAAAACACACCCCTCTTAAAATAGCAACTTATCATTTCAAAATTAAGAAAGTTAATTGAATCCAGATTAAGAGTTGCTCTCAGATCTCCAACTTCTTGTCTTTTCTGTTTTCACGCGGCGTCTTTTCTTGTTGACGTTTGATTTAAATCCCGGCTCTCCGGCGCTGTGTTGACCTAGAGCCGCTGACGAAGCAGCCAATCCTCTGCGGCTAAGTCCGCGTCACTGCGATGACTAACGACGATATAAGCGACGCGCTCTACGCTCAACACAATCCCGGGATTAGCCCAACACAAGACGAGGAGGAAACGGTTTAAGAGGTTTGAAATAAAATCACTAGAAGTGTGTATCGAACCCCGTACAGTTACGAGAAGTTTAGTTTACAAAACAAAATGTACTACGATTTTTAAACGGAAATGAATAAATGTGAAGAATTTTGATAATAAAAACAAACAATCATCCCCCAATGAATAAAACATCAGAAATTGTCTAGTTTAATTTTTAAAACAAGAATTTTGATTATAAAAACAAAAAAATCATCCCCCAATAAATAAAACATCAGAATTTGTCTAGTTTAATTTTCAAAACAAGATGTCAACACACTTGAAAAGCTTCTATAGCCAAAAGATGTACCCGTCAATATCATTTAAAAGTAGTTGTTAAAATGGAGTTATACCAGGAAGCGTCAATTAATACAGCTAGGCTAATTGTGCTTTATGTCTAGCGTAGTTAATTAGCGAGTAGTGAAACCAGATATGTGGGCGCGCCCGCTAAGCGACCATGGCGACCGGAAGAAGTGTTGCTGCTAGTTATACAGTGCTTTTTCACAGGGGGTGAAAGCAGGACCAATATTTAGGGTCTCGTATTTTAAACATGAGAAAAAAGCTGTTCGATTTTTGTTAAAAAATATGTCCTAAAGTTTATGAAACATAGCGGGTTGGTGACTCTTTCGCGGTAATGTAAATTAGACTTTTTTGTGAATTATACTAATTACATAAAAATAAGATTGCTATCCAATGAGAGTAGTGGTGATGAGATTCAGTAGTTGACCACCGAAACAAATGGACTTGGGTTCACACACAATTGAGATAAATCGTGCAACACTCCCTTCACCTTAAAACTAGACATTTAAAATGATAGTTCACGTTCTGATTGGTGAAGGATACTGTTAAAGTTTCGGTCCGAGTTTTGAAACTGGTTTTGTCCGTCAAAGGTCATTTTTAATTAATTAATAATTACGATTATTTTCAATAATTTAAATTTTTGGTGGAGGTGCCGGGTAGATTTTAAAAAATGTTTTACTTTTTTATGAACGTAAATTGTTGCAGATGTAAAAAATAAAAATGTTAAATAATCAAAAATAGTTAATAAAGCACCAAATCTTTATGAATATTAATATAACCCTTGACGTCAGCCGAACAATATTAGACATACATGTGAGTTAACCTTTCTTTAAACTTCCTTACTTAGAACTTAGAAAAACTGAGAGAAAAAGAAATAAAGAGCCCGGCAGGAATTGTAAAGTGGATTAAGGTTATAAGGAGATGTTTGAAAATGGATGTTAACGTTATATCTTCAACAGAGAAAGCAGATACTAACGATGATAATATTCGGTTTACGGTAACCCATATCAATATTTTGCCGTTTATAAGCCTGACCGTTAGCTCAGAAATGAAATCCTAACACCGTGGACCGTTATAGATAGCAAAACCAAACATAACAAAGTTACCAAAATCCTTATTGGACTAGAAATTTCGATCAAATTTCATCCCAATGACAATATTTACATTCCCATACTTCTAAATTCTGTTTGACGTTGTATGAATATTTAGAGTTTATTTGAAGCCACCGTTGTGCACATCCTATTCAGAACATTGAATAGAGGTTTCGCTACTATTCACTAACGCTTGTAGTGCTTCGAATTGCGCATGAGCAAACTGTATCTCCGTGTTAAAGAAAGGCGATGAAGATGTGTGGGTGGGGAGGGGAGAGGGGAAACGTTGCGTATCCACAGGTATATCTGATGGAGGGGGAGGGGGGAAATCCCGGGACGGTCGATGAGTGAGGCATGTGGTGGCGGGGGTGTGAGGGGGGGGGGGGTGGATTCCTCAGCTGTTGCTTCAGCTTTATTTCGAGATGCAGGGAAGATTCCTGTCCTCAAATAATAGGGGTTAGAACGATCTAGCATTTTCGATTTCCATACATACTCAACTTGACAGTTGTAGAAACTGTCACGCTAAAACAAGTTTAACTTATTGCGTTTTGATTAGGAGATAAATCAATAACTTAACTCATGAAATGGCAATCGTTATGAATATTACAATATAATGCCGGCATTACACGACTCAATACTTTCGTCAGACTTATTGAATTCAAGAACAAAAGCGAATCAAAAACAAATTGGTAAAAAACTGCAACAATGCAGCTTCTTTTAATTGATGCTTTTTTGTCCTTGAATTCAATAAGTTTGTCGAAAGTATTGAACCGTGTAATGTGGGTATAATTCACACCAAGGTAATTATATTGAATGATTAATAAAAAACAGATACATTGACTTCAATTTGTTTGTTTTGTGTTTTATCTTCCGTTAAATGAACTTTTTATTAAATTCAATCCATTTTCAATAAATGTATTACATCGTTCGTAAATCTGAGTGTTAAAACGTTTCTATTCATATGTTTGTATCAATTCCATTGCAAAGGAATGCCGATGTGTCGAAGTATTTTTAATAACCAGCAACCGTGCTTTCAATCGCGACTTTCTCAGCAAAATGTCTCAATGCAAACAGCTTCTTGATCAAATATTACAGACGAAGAAAACGCTTACAATACCCATCTGTGTCTGGATCTATATTAAAAAGAATGAATCGAAAAGAATATTGGTTCTGAATTCCTATTGATAGACGGTTGATATGAGAAAGAGACAGAGAGAAGAGAGGGATGACATAAGTGCAAAGACAGGGACAAAGATAGATATCATGATTAAGATATCTATAAACATTTTCTATTTGTGGATGGTTAAATAAATATTTTTAAAAAAATCCAAAAATAACGTTGTTTAATGTACAGGTTGTATGAATTTTATATTGATATTAAACCTTGTCAGATTGGCACACATTAATAAAAGTTTTCCCTGGATACTTGAATGTACATTTAGAGATAACCTTGTCATTGCGTACCTACCTTCGTTGTAAATATATATTAGTTTACTACAACACAATCTATTACTTCAAAATAATCATTTTTACAAATAGTTAATAGGCCACCATTCTTCCTACATTGTGTACACTCATATTAACAACCTACTGTAGCATCCGTATGGCCTCATATTCTCCTGGATGTGCTGCACGGACGTTTGGTCACCCTTTTCTACTCACAGTACAATCACTATCACAAAATGGAGTTGTCTTAGAAAAAGACGGCTGAAAACACAATATCATTTCCAGACTATTCTTCAGACTGACAAATATTAAAAGGTAGCCCGGGAAATGTTCCAGACAGGATATTATTGAAAAGGGGAAAAAATACTGCGAAGGCAGTGACAACTAATTAAACTGAAAGTTTACTCTTTCCTCTTTCTAATTGGTATTTGAAATTAGTTTTCTTGGTATAAGAAGACATGGCTATATTACGAATGTTTTTTTTTCTTTTTCCCCGCTAGATTTCTTTCAAAGTTTTCTAGATTGATGGGAAGTTAATCAAGAGAGTGTCCTGTCCTGTTCGTAACTTCAAAACTTATTTCCTTTCACCGTTCGTTCAACTTTTACCGTTCATAAAAGAAATCACGATGGGTTTTAGTTTAATTTGGAAATGTCGGGCGGAGTTTTCACTCTGGGTAAAAAAACAAGTCTGTCTGCTTTAATCTCGAATATTTCCTGCTGGCGTTTGATGTGTATTACGTGCACCTGTTGCTCGGTATACAGATTACTGCTGGCGTATCTAGATGATGGGGTAAAGCCGAGAACTCAAAGCCAGATATATCCGCCCCTTCACTTTGCGGAACTAATTCATCAGGCTAGATGGGCTCTGGCTGGAGTGATTAGAGAAACTGGTCGCCATGTTGTTTTTGTTCTTGCCAGGTCAGTCTTGGATCGAACTCCTACCCTTGAATAATACGAATTTTTTCACGTAAAGCAATTACTATTTTATGCATTCGCAATTACTTTCTTATTCATCTTAATTTGATTGAGTATAAAAACTCGGAAAACTTTAAATGAGACGTTTCTTTGCCATATCCTTGTTGTCATGTCCCTTTCTAACTTTAAAGTAAACACTGAGCTTTCTTCAAACACCAAACTTGTAATTTATAACCATATTTTTTATTTGAATTTAAATTTGTGGAGACCTCCGTTTATTGATTGAATTGCATTCATCATCAATCCATCCATTAACCAATCAGAAAAACCATGACACAACTAACATTGTTTTATTGAATGCTGTAGAAACACAGTACGTGTCCTTTAATAACTGACCACTTCCGTATCAATGCTCTATAATATCGTATACGAGTTGAATATCGTAGTCAAACAACGCAACAGTATTGAGTTCAATAAAGCCAACACACAAAGGTGAACGAAATACTCGGCAGCCTCATTTCAACCACAGAACCCTCGTTCTATCGAAGAGTACTTTCCGAATCTTAAAAAAGAGAGCGATCTGTAGACTCCCTAATATTGTGTTTTGAGCTGTCTTTTAATAAACACATTTATTGCACACCGACTGTTTCTCCTCTATACCCCTCTCCGTTCTCAGTCTCTAGCACGTTAAATCACATGATATTCGCCCCTTAAGAATGTCTCTAATACAAATAGAATCCGGATTGGGGTATTTATCACTACTATCTTAAAATAGTAACATGAAAACATCAGACATATCGAGACACATCAACAACAATAATACACAGAAACCACGAATAGTTTTAGTAACACACAATTAACACAATATTCAACTAACAGTATTTACCTACAGGCTCCAGTCTATGGGTTATGGGATTGAACATGGAAAGTTGTCTCATACATACACATGTTTTTGTATTACTAACATTCAAAGAGTTGTTCTAATTAGTGTGTAAAAATCTATCTGAAATTATTCATTACTGATGTAAAAAAATTCTGAAATAGTGAGACAGTTTGAAAATGAATGGCGTCTTCCAATGACTTTCTCTGAGTTAGTCTAAAACTTCACTATCATGTGATTCACTTAAGGCAGTGCAAATACTATGGTAGTCGAATTATTGGCATTTAAACTTGCCCTCACCCAATTGACAGAAACACAAAGGCTGATGTATTGATGGAGTGTACGTCAGCAACATAACCTTGCGCTCTTGATATAATGTCTTTTAACTTACGTAGTGTAAACATTTCACTATCCCCGATTTAAAGAATAGATAGTTACAAAGAAAGTTGGAAGTTCTTGCTCTTTGATAACATTTCATTTCATAATATTTGCACTGCCTCCTTATTGATGCCAGTGGAAAACGCCGTAGTCTAGTGAAATTATATAGTTTTCTACAGATAAAAAAATTCTAAAACTGCTAAACAAAATTTAGTATTATACGTAAATAGACTAGTTACCCTTTTGAGATCGTTTGATGTATTTACTGACTCAACGGTACATTACAAAATATGCACATATCGCATGATCCATCCTGTAAATCCGGGCATTGTTACTAACTTGTTGCGTTGAAGCTTGGTTCACACCACTGAGCTAGTCTCACACTGTGACTTCAACACGTCTATGACGTCATAAGCAGCCAATCATAAACAAAATGACGTCATTAGTTTGGTATCCTGTCTGTACGGACAGGGCGTATACTGATATGGTAATTAGAGCCCGAATTCATGCTGCGTGACAAAAACGTTTCATGAAACAGTTGCACATCGTTGTTTGTTCTGTGCCACAGTTGGCTGCGTTGGCGAATGAGAAACACAATAAAAAGAGTTTTAGTTAGTCACAAATAATTTCCGGAATGTGTTATTAATATCTCACCCGTTTGGCAACGTCATTGTGGTTTCCTCTTAATTGCGTTTGACTATTGTCACACGATGAGTTGCAGTAATTAATTAATTAGTTAGTATTAGAGGCTAGAATGCTGGCAAACGAAATGGTTTTCGATGAAATATCGCATTGTCTTAATCCTATGTGTATACCCTGTTCACTCTGTAATAATTGTCTTTCGTCTCAAGGACGTTTTACGGATGTCTTTTTTGAAATTCGATATCGACACTTTAAAAAACAACCCCTCAGTTTGAATTAATCGCACTCGTGATTAGTAGGAAAATTTATTTCCGTCAATTCCACGGAATATTACTTAGCGTGCAAGTTGTGCCATTACATCTAACTAAAAAATCATTATATGCAATTATGATCATCCCGCTTGCAAATTGTGTTGTACAGTTAAATGATAATGATGATTAATAGCCCCCTGATCACTTTCCAATGATTCGTTAAACTAGTACGCTACCTTTGGGCGTTTATACGGAAGTAAAATAATATCTACCCCCTTAAATGATAATCTCAGTCTGTAGACTCTCTTCACAGGTCCGAGTTCACCAACTTCGTTAAAAGCTCCGATTTAGTAATCTCGGTTTGGTAACCGTTACACATTCAAAATATACGGCGGCCGCCATGTTTGTAAATCTCCGATTACCGTTTAATCGAAGATTAAAAGTTTGGTGAAAACGTCCCCATAATCAATGATATGGTATTACTTAGTGTCTTGGATCGTACAAAGCGTCGTTACAGTTCGGATTCATGAAACTAGTTGTTTAAATGACCGCCTCCGTCTGCATGTTCTCTTCAAGGTCGCTAATGTGATGCACCATCCCTCCCCTATTGGCGCGCAGGTGGTTGTTCATGTGAATGTCGGACGAAGCGTTACTGTTCGTACCGTCGCGTCGGGTACCCGCGTACAGAGGATCCCGTCGTCGGGGTCGGATCACAAACTCGCACAACGACTCTAACGTCTTCTTGAAGGCGGCTCTGAACTCTCGGTTGAAGTAGGCGTAGATGAGCGGGTTGAGCGCCGAGTTGAAGTAGCCGACCCAGAAGACGACTGTAACTACGACTGGGGGGCAGTAGCACTGGGTGGCGCCGCATAGCGTCGTTATCACGTACCTAGGACACAAGAGACAGCCTTAATACATGTGGCGCGGCGTAGCGGCAATATTGGTACCTAGGATACAAGAGACAGCCTTAATACATGTGGCGTGGCGTAGCGGCAATATTGGTACCTAGGATACAAGAGACAGCCTTAATACATGTGGCGTGGCGTAGCGGCAATATTGGTACCTAGGATACAAGAGACAGCCTTAATACATGTGGCGTGGCGTAGCGGCAATATTGGTACCTAGGATACAAGAGACAGCCTTAATACATGTGGCGTGGCGTAGTGGCAATATTGGTACCTAGGATACAAGAGACAGCCTTAATACATGTGGCGTGGCGTAGCGGCAATATTGGTACCTAGGATACAAGAGACAGCCTTAATACATGTGGCGTGGCGTAGCGGCAATATTGGTACCTAGGATACAAGAGACAGCCTTAATACATGTGGCGTGGCGTAGCGGCAATATTGGTACCTAGGACACAAGAGACAGCCTTAATACATGATTGTGGCGCAGCGTAGCGGCAATATTGGTACCTAGGACACAAGAGACAGCCTTAATACATGTGGCGTGGCGTAGCGGCAATATTGGTACCTAGGATACAAGAGACAGCCTTAATACATGTGGCGTGGCGTAGCGGCAATATTGGTACCTAGGATACAAGAGACAGCCTTAATACATGTGGCGTGGCGTAGTGGCAATATTGGTACCTAGGATACAAGAGACAGCCTTAATACATGTGGCGTGGCGTAGTGGCAATATTGGTACCTAGGATACAAGAGACAGCCTTAATACATGTGGCGTGGCGTAGCGGCAATATTGGTACCTAGGATACAAGAGACAGCCTTAATACATGTGGCGTGGCGTAGCGGCAATATTGGTACCTAGGACACAAGAGACAGCCTTAATACATGATTGTGGCGCAGCGTAGCGGCAATATTGGTACCTAGGACACAAGAGACAGCCTTAAAACAAAAAAAGGCAGACTGGAAAACATGTCGCGTTTTATCACGTGCCTGAAAAACATAAAAGGCAGACTGTTAAACATGTGATGCAGCACTACGTCCCTTTTATGTACATACCTACATACATACAAGACTGTGCTTAATAGATTGGCTGTCTCTAATGAACACTTCAAAACATGTGACACGGTTCAAAACTGCAGAACACACGTTCAAAGAATACAACACAAATATTTTTAAATGGGCAAATGAAGTAAAAAGTGACAATTCTACTCGCTATGTGTAAACGTTACTATACACAGTAAAAATACGCTATGTGTATAAACGGCAGCTGGGTCTCGCTACATTAAAAAGAGACATACTCAGTCTTGAAAATGGTTGATTTTTTAAATTGATTCGTTGATTTGATTTTAATTAACTTAATTACTCACTCACAAATCACACACACAACTTAATTATGAATTATGTACATGATATTAAGCAGCATTCACTGATCCGTAGTCGCAGCCACAACAGATACATGCTTGATGTTGTGTCCAACTACCTCACTATGTGCTTAGGTATCCTACGTAGGTATATGTGTGTCCTAGGTCACTATGCATTTAAGTATCTTATACTTAAGCTAAGGTAAAAGCCTATGGTTCAGTAGTATTCAAAAGCTAACCTCTTTGAAGGGCAAAACCACTCTCTATCTTCATCATTTTTCTTTGATGGGTCTATCAAAACTCAGCGCTTGTTTTGTTTTGGGTAAACTACAACCACAAACATGTAGGGGTCTAAAGGATGAATGGTGCGGCACTTTCTGGTCACTAATTATGAAGTAATACGGCTTTTCACAGGTCTATATGCACATTTTAATTTATTTTACCAAAGGGTCTACTCAAAGATTGACAGATAAGTTGGTGGGAGTAGATGACTCCGGTTCTTCTTTGTTAAGGGTAGGGTTTTGAATTAAACTCGACCGTAGAACGATTCAAAATGTAGAATTTCCTTGAACCTTGTTAGATCACCGAAGCGGTTCGGCATTATGTTGAAAAGATATATCTCTACGACCAACGTCAACATTATTCGGCTGTATTGAAGGGGTTTAATGGACCACGGACTAAGCTATGTCTTTGTGAGGGTGTCGGGGGATGGGGATGTAGCCATTACGCCGTAGCTGGGACCAATAACGGGGACTGTCTCGCGGAAGGCGAGCTTTGTCTCGCGATGTACGAGACTGTCTTCTCGTTAGACATTTGATATTGTTGATCCGTGTTCTAGTAGGAGGGATGTGTATAAATAGATAAGAAGGGGTTTGTAAAAAGAGAGACTTTCTGGTGATATTTTTAACGAGTGTTTTGAAAACACGGAATACTCTACTTTAATATATTTATTCTGAGGGGAATTGAGCCGGAAGCGAATATAAACGAAATACATTTTATACTACATGCTTTCGTAGGAGAAGACTTTTTGATATGGATATCCTTAATGGCATAATATAGATATGTTACGTTTATTCTAGTTGATTTTCTAGCAATACATTCTATAACATACTCTGTATATCCCTGCGTGGCATGATTATTTAGCTCTAAATAACCAAGCATATATTTAGAATACAATACAAAAACTTAAGTTTAAGCTTAAAGTATTAAAAAATTTATAAACGATAAGATTTGTTCACTCATCGTTTCGATTAGTCTCGTTGCCACAGTATGCAACAGAAGTATCGTTATCACCTTTCTCTAAATGCACGTTCTTCTAAAGTTAAACGTTACACACCCCTGTTCATCGAAATAATCACATTCCAAAATCATCCCCTTTGTTGTCTATACACGAACCCCTAAACAAAGCTCTGTTTAATAACTAGTTTCGAGTTCGTATCCAACATTTGATTCTATAGAAGTTTATTTCGATTGTATATTGAAGTCCTGGTTAATCATATTTCGATGCTGAAATAATTTCAGCGTGGTTGTCTCTCATCGTCACGTCGACAACGCATCGTCACTGAAGGGGGCTCGTTTATGTTGCGCTCAGTTCAATATCGCACAATGCAACGCAAATAGGTCAGGATTGAATTGCACTCGATAGTAAGGATAGGATTCATGGTGTATTGCGTCACACAAGAGATTGCATTGACAAGAGTACATAACTTACATACACTCGTAGGGGCGTGTTATGTGATATGTGGGATCAGAGAGATATGTGATACATTGTCTACGCTGAAATATGATGCAGCATTCCCGCAGATACACAACTGAGAGAACGGATTACAAACTGCAGAATTGAAATACAAAAGATAATAATCATAATAATTCTTTTGGTTACAACTATATTATTCAAATATAGCATATCATTATATTATGATTGAGCTTGAACTTCTTTTCAGAATTATGTCAGAGAAAAAAATAGTCATTTCGACTGAACTTCACAGCAACACATTTGGCATAAACTATGTTTGTTGTACAAATGTAATACTTTTTCTGTGTAAATACATCTGAAATCAACCTGTTAATGAAGTAACTTGATTTTGAAGATTAAAATTGTGAATTTTGTATGCGCAGTGATTCCAATCCAATTAATACATTTCATTTAAAAACAAACACAACACTGATAAAATTGAGTTGTCTTGTGTCACATCGGTCTGTATGGACCAGTAGGTCCAGACCATTGGAAGCTAAACGTGACAATCGCTGCCTAAAACACACACAGACACGCAATCTTCTGGATCACGAACCCTCCCCCCCCCCCCTCCTTGTCACGCAGGGGGTGAGGCCGGCCGGTGATATTACCAGTCCGTCACGTCGGGCCATAGCGACCACACATCTCTCTCTCGGAATATTGCAACTACGTGTTTTCTCTTGAAACGTTCCCTTTACGCAGCGTTATTTTACTCACGCATAGACTCTCTTGTACTCTTTGCACGTAGACACCGTTATTTTATTTAAATATACAAACCAGTTTAAAATAATATAACTACGCGAGATGTTGTATTCGTTTTGACTTGTATGCGTTCATGTAAATATAGAAACTTGGAATTGAAGCTAGGTTACGGAATTGCCGTTGTCAATGCTTCAAATGTGACATTTGACCTTTGTAAATGTCATGTGATATTTGATTTAAATTGGAGATATTGATTTATGAAGGGAATGGTTGTATTTTGAGTTTGAAATGGATTGGTTGGGTTCTAAAAATAAAAATATTGGATATGGTGGAGGTGCCGGGTTTACGATTTTCAAGAGTTTCAAGAGTTTTTAAGAGTTTAAATACCAACATAAGTGATGATATAGTAAAAACTTCGACTCGTTTTGTTGTCGGATGTGATTAGTTCAAATTTGTGAAATGTGATGTAAATATAATGAATATAAATATAAATAACAATAAAGATAAATAAATATAATATAATAAATCCCTTTATTTACTTGTTTACTTGGCTCATTCAAAAGATAATATAAATATAATATCGTCGTGTGGTTTATAGGGTAAAAATAAACATGAGGTCTTACATGGTCATCAGATTGTATTCATGTTTTATATAATCAATACTGTGTAATGGATGTTTCAACATTTAAAACAAGAACCGTTGATAGATAAATGTTATCCACCAACATTTTGAGACAGTTCTTCCATTCTTCCGTATTATCAGGTGTATTTTCATTTCTCAATAACGGTAGGTTATGTCTCTTGTCTAGTGAATTGTTTAATAATATTTTATTACATTTTAAGTTCATGGCAAAGTATATTATGTAAATTAAACTCAAAAGATGTCTAAAAAATCAAGGTAATAATATCTCTTAGCTTCTCGTCCCACCTCCGTTTCAAATAACCAATCATCTCCTTTTCAATTTAAAAACAAAACAAAAACATTAATAACTTCCGCTTCCAGATGTAAATATATATGAGAGAATTGACGACGATCACTCAATCCAATAACGTTAATATCGGAAACGCGCGCTCGAGCGATCGTCTTCTGTTTTCCATCTCGTTAGAGGCGGTTCTCGATATTCAATACAGCTCGACTCGCAATTCGATTATAGAATTAATTGAATCGCAACATATTGATGACGACTCTCGCGCTATTCCCGTCGTTGTCAACGTCGTCGTCAGGTACGGATCACCTGACTCAGCACATTCTGCTTGGGAACAAGGGATGGAGGTTGCTTCGTTAGGGGTAGAAATAAAACATAAAGGAATGAGTTGACTTTGTCTCTGAGTCGAGGGAGAATGTAGTGTAAACGTTAACGTTGTTAATTGGGGTAGCAAATCGTGGTTAGTCGCTAGGAAGGGTTGACGACGAGCTAGATGCAGGATGTGCGGCTTGCGTTGCATAACCGTGTAGTGGTATGGTTCGTTGGCTGGGGGGATGGGGGGAGGTTCTCTCTTGTGGCATTTGTTGTGTGTGTATGTATGTGAAAGAAACAGATTGTGAACAAAACGTAATAGTGAAAAGAAATAAATAGGAAACACATCTCTTCGAGGTCTGTCTGGTGATGATGAAATGTGGCTTTTAGGTTTCATATTTTGTCAACTATGCTAATCGAGACGATGAGTGGTTGATAAATGGAGATAAAAGAACGCAACAAGCATGCAAGGAAAGTAGAACCGCAGCCTATGAGATCAGCACTGTGTTTACCACGGCCACTAGTCATCTTAAATAACGCTGTCTCATTCATTACGATTTTGTTCACTTTTTCCCATCTTTCATCCCTTTCTCTCTTCTGGTGCTCATTCATGCCGACACTCTTTGTAACCTAAACGCCCAACAACCTCTTAACCACCCATATATGGATGATTTCCATTCTCATGATCGTTAATTTGTTTGTTCTCTTTATGACCTGAACGCCCACCAATGACCGCCCCCTTATGACGGGGCCCGATGATGTCATTCGTCCGACACTTCATGACTTGTTTATGGGCTATAGTTAGAGAATACGTCTTTTTAGCAAACATTTTCTCTAAATTTAGCATAAATTATTTTAAATTTAGCATTTTGTAGCATTTATATTTTTCCTTCCGTCAAAACCTTGTATCAGGGGGCTTCTTGCACTTCTAATGAAAAACTATGTGCAGGTTCTAGTTAAAATCAATTCAGTTACAACTTTTAACTTCTTAAGGGGTTAAAATGCAGTTCTTTACTAAATCTCAATAGAAATGGAAACACATTATTTTTTGTAAAATTAGCATTTTGTAGTGTTTACAACAATAAAACCAATAAATAAATGACTAATTTTGGATCTAAAAACTAAAACACTAAAATAACGTATCTCTAGCTATAGTTGTTGTAATACTCACCAGAGGAAGAATGGAAGCCAACATGCCAGGAAGGCGGTCATAATGATCCCCAGTGTTCTCGCAGCCTTCCTCTCTCTCTTCATCTTGCTGCTCGCTATTGGCTCGGGCACCTGTTCGCCTCCATGGATGACGTCATTGTGGAGTGACGTCAGACCAGCGCTGATGCCGTTGATCTGCAGGTGTTTGTTCAACAGCGCAGCCGCCACTTTGCTCCTGTAACAATAGACAACTGTGTTACCGGCTTTGACAAAACTAAAGATGTGAGAGGGTCAATTTTTTGAACGTTTGTTCATATATTCTGTCTTCCGCTTCTGCCATTAATGTGCTCATCACATTAAGCAACGACAATCTGGAATATAGTGAAACAAATATGGGTACACTGAAAGTGTAACTAGGAAGCAAAACGGATCTATTAAAAAAAGACAAACAGTCCGGGAGACAATTTTCGACGTAATAAAAACACTGTAGGACTTACACAGTTAAAATATTCTTGATGTTGTTCAACATCAAGAATATTTTAACTGTGTAAGTCCTACAGTGTTTTTATTACATATGTGCCAGTTAACGAGAGTGTTTTTTATAATTTTCGACGTTTTGTGCAAACACAAGAACAAAAGAACTGTTGATTAAAAAACATATTTGCGTGTATGTACGTTTATTGAGATACATAATACATTTTAAAAACTGTTCATTTCGAATATATTTATACAGCATATGAACGCAGATATTCAAAGTTGTTATTCGTTTTTAGTATTGATTTCACGAGTTTCAACTTCTTCAGCTTTCAACAATCTAAAAATGTTTGTTGCACTAGAACTACACACTTGTTTTGCGTAAATATTGTTTCTATCGGTTATTGATAAGATAAGAAGTCCATAACCAAAATTTAGAATGTTTTTTTTCGATTTTCTTTTAGATAGAAAGCTTAAATATCTTAGTGACACCGCGCCATGATATAAAGCCCATATCGTGACCTACTCAAAAGCTTCCATAGTAAGAAGTCGAAGGAGAGTATAAGAAATGTGCGGCCATCCATTACTTTGCGTCCACTGTTCTTCTTCTTCTTCTTGTTGTTGTCGGGGCAACATTGGCCGATGACAGAGCGTAATGGATGAATATGGGTGCGGGTCGGCCGCAGGAAGTGACGATGGATGGGACTACGTCTCGACCAGCCCTGTCGGGGTCGGGGGTTGTCTAGGAAGGAAGCACTGATAACTTATGGACAATGAGGGGCGGAAAACTACGATCTGGCCAGACTAACTATGACGTCAGTGGTTTTGGAGGGAGTTTCTTTTACATTGGGTTTGTTTGTTTTAGAGATGTTCATTTTCGATGCGGGTTCGTACTTAGTAGACACTTTGGTAAAGTTAAAGGGTTTACATTATTTTTTCTTTTAATCATGGTAGGTTTTCTGTCATTGGGAGATTGCTATTTTGAAAATTTAAGATCCAAGATTCCACAAAGTCAAATCGCGTCAGCTTGATATAAATCTAACTTATACCTGTTTTAACCAATCAAACTGTTGCACCTTCGAAAGTGTTCAAATCAAACTTGAAATCTACGTATTTATCTTTTAAGATGTATTGAATTCCTTTATAATTATAAACACATACTTTTCATACTCAATATTTTCTTACATTATTTGAATGATACTTTTGTACCCCCTTATTGTGTGTGAGTTTTGTTTTTGTATATTTTTATATTTTCTATATTTTTAACCAAATTTTTCTCTCTCTATTGGCAATGAAATATGTTCGTTTGGATGTTTACTGTTAGAAGTGTAGCTCTGCGTGTGTTGTGTGTATGTGCGCTTGTTCGAGTGCGTATGTTGTACCGCCCATGCGTGGTGCAATGCGATACCACAGCGTGGGTGTAGGGAGGTGTAATTAACCCCATGAGGGTGTCTCCCACTCATTAGCCGCTCATATAACACAGTCGGCATTATACCTCACTATTTGGAAACCGATCATTAAATTGGCCGTTTATACAGGGAATTATTTATGACATGTTGATTAATCGTTCACGTTGTATTTTATAAACAACACAATACCCTGTTGTAATAATACCGAGCATTGACATTAATTATTGTTTCGTGTAATTCATACGGACGAGTTCATCTTGAATAAGGTGTGTTTGAAAATTAACAACCGCTATTCGGTATCGACTGTGACAAAGTAGCCCGACTTCAGATCCTTATCTACAGCCGCTATGCACACCGCTTCAACGAAATTCAACTGATTTCTGGCGCTCTTCTACACATTTCGGTTTTCCGCTTAGTGCATTGTAGAAGCCTTATTGGTTACGACTTACGGCCGATGTGTAAAGATGTTCCAAGTAACCAATACAAGGGCGTAGATATCCCAAAGGGGAACCTAGATGAGGGCTCAAACAAACACATAGACAGCGTTGTTAAGCAATTCCTCCTTATGGCGCGATTGATGATTTAAAGGCAACCCAAGACTACCTTACACATACTTTCGTCACAGGCGAGGCAATCAAAGCCAACCAGTGAACCGCCCGAGACAATAGCGCGCAAATACCGATCGCTGATTAGCTACGAATACATCGCCTGTGACGAAAACATATGTAAGGTTGTCTTGGGTTGCCTATATTAACAATTGACAACTATTCCTCCTCATAATAGTTAATTGTTTTGCTACTAGAGTATCTTTTTTTAGTCTATTTTGAGTGGTCAATTGGAGTCGTCAGCTATATTTCATAAGCATAGGACGGGCAACTTATCTACGAATTGGTTGGTTGTTTCTGGACGAGTGTAAACACAGTTGGTCTAGGGATGTAGATGTTTCGCTGTGAACTGATAGAGCGGCTTTGTTCTCGCCGAGTGTTGTTGAGTGGCTCACTGGACGGCTGGAACAATGTGAAAAGATGCAGATGTTCAGATGTTCAGGGGAAGGAAGTCGACTGACATCTTAGGGAGTCGAGCCAAGTCGGATGTTTGTTCGCCGAGTGTATTTCAATGAGGTTTCAAACACCGTTTTACTAATTTCTTGAATGTGTTCCAAAACGT
This sequence comes from Isoperla grammatica, assembly GCA_945910005.1. Lineage (NCBI taxonomy): Eukaryota > Metazoa > Arthropoda > Insecta > Plecoptera > Perlodidae > Isoperla > Isoperla grammatica. Next base: position 54,972,696 of record OX246740.1, read on the forward strand.
AGATTTGTATTGTCTCGTTTTCATCGTGAGAAACGAACCGTCCGGCGCGAGTGAATGTTTTTTTGTTGTTGATATAATGTGATCAGAAAAGCATATTCCCCTACGACCGAAAGCAATTAAGCTTTAAGTCAAAACATCCATCAGTAAACCCCATTGGTCTTATCAAAGTCCAATCTATTGGTTCAAGCTTAAAACCCTTGACATCCTCCAAATAGCTTAATTGCTACAAATAACTTTCTTATTAGGAGATTGTAAGACCTGCAAGAGTATAGTGTGTATTACTTCTTAATTGCTAGAGCGATTAAAACCACGTATTTATTTCATTTTGTGTATTAAATACTAAGGCTTGGTATTACGAGCAGGTAATAAGAAAATTAGTAGTTAATTTGTTTTCACCGTGGCACCCAGGAATCACAAGCTTAAAATCCACCGTATAGCTTACTAATTTCTATTAATTTTCTAACTAGCTTTTCGAAATACTGAGGGTGTGTTCCAACTTGATTTTTGCCTGCTAACCACTAACCACTTACCTGCTACACACTAAACGCTAACAGCTTTGAGAACGCTACCTAGTATGCTTATACAAAGTTTATTGTTATTAATCATCTAATGTAAATAAATACGATAATAATACTTCCACTCACAGGTTGGGTATTTTCCTAACCTAAAAGTATCAGCTGTGATGGCTGGTATCAACCATCTTGGTTTATTTATTTATTAGTGGGTTAATTGGTGTCGTAGTGTACACTTTCGGCCACTACGCACTACCCACTAACCACTAGCCAAATAAGAAGCATTGGTTGCCTGCTTGTGACGTCACTTCCTTTCGATTAGTATAACTAAGCTTAGTCCACTACGAAAAACGTCAAGTCGGAACACACCCTGAGCCTCAACCTAGCAAATAGATGGATCTGCTAAGCAACCATGTGGTCCGGAGTCTATACTTCGATTTGAGCCCTAACCCCGGACAAATTGCAACAGAAGCAAATTTGGTATCAATCGATTCAGAAACTAAAATTGTTTAACATAGTCAAAATTCTCTAAAATCCACATAGGGTGGGTGGGTCTAATCAACCAATTAATCAAAAAGTAATTAATTTCAATAAAAAAATATTGTCTTTTTTAAACATATCGTGTTTGGAATGAAACGAAAGCTTATCAAACGTACGTTTAGTAAAAAAATAACTTAACAACTTGTTATTGATTCTAAGGTCAGCAGAGGTCACCAAAAGGTCAAACATGAGATTTGTCATTGAATTTTTAAAAAATGTTTGCTGTGTGCATATAAATACAATACAATTGTCAGATCGCTATGAAAAATGAGAAAATTATGTCACAATGCGGAAGTTATGCCAGTGAAATCATAAATTAATTACAGTTATTAATTATTTACTAATATAAATTGGTTTTGTTGTTATGAGTATGGGCATACTCAAATGATAGCTTTCATCGAGGCGAATAAATATCAAAGCAAATTAAACAGTTTAAGGTTATCTTAATGAAAGTGAGTATGAAAAGTTGATTTTTTTGTTAATAAACTTACTAATTAATTGAAAAATTAATTAATTAATTAATTAATTAAATAACTTAAAATTGAAAAAGTAGTAAAAAAATTGTAGTATTAAAAGTAAAGTAGCTCTTGGAATGCAATTTCATCATGTTTTCGCATCCAGATGTCTTATAGAAACCCTCAACAGACATGAATCTTGTTGCTGTTACAAAGAGGTGAAAAACTTTGAACGAAGCGCAGCTGTGGCACAGGGTTGAGATAATCAGACCTCACAGTTCCTCCGGGAAGTGCAATGCAGTTTATTGCTGACAATGCAGATCACAACATACAGAACCTCGATGGGCATGGAACATTCCACGGTATGCCTATAAAAGCTGCTATCACACCTGCAATACAATTGAATAAATATATCCCAAGGATGGACTGATATTGGGGCTTTACGTCTCATATTTCTGAAACTTGGCCATTCGATTGATTGATTGATTAATGGGGCTTAACGTCTCATATTTGTGCAACAATAGTTAATCGAGACGATGAGCGGGTGATAATGAAGATGAGAAGATGATGAAGAATAAAGCCACATCCGAATCAGATACATTGTACGGCACTTGGGTCGTCATAAGGGAGTCCAGCAAGGGCGGGCAGGGCCAAGTGGGAGGAGAAATATTCAGTAAGACAGTGGGGGGGGGGGGGGGAAGGGACAGGGTCTCCTTTCGTCGCCTCTTACGACTAGCAGAGTCACTCTGTACCTATTCTTCCCCGGGCCCAGATGGGCATTGGCCATTCGAGACGATGAGATATATCCCAACGAGAAATACATCAAGTGAGGAAATATTGATCTGAAAAATAGACATACGATTCTATGAACCACTGCCTCCTTAGCCACGCATTAATGAAGACAATCCCCTTATCAAATAGCCAATCCTACGTACTGTCTGGATGTACTGTGGTAGACTTCGTGGCTTCTTAAAACTCCACGACCAGGATTGCTAGGTACAATCCAAATGGTTATGAAAGGAGAGGACCCGGGAAAGTAATCATTTATCATGTTTGCAATGATTGACATGCACTCAAGCGACCCAACGTTTTTACTCTACATTGCTGTTTGTATAGTAGGCCTACCAAGCAAGTCGCTAGAATACAACACCAGACCAACACCAGTCAAATTAGGTGTCTTCCACACTCATGCAAATGAGTTTTCTTGATGCTATAGGACTTAAGGATATGCCATGTCAGGTTCAGGTTTAGCAGAACTTCCCGAAACGCGATCTATGCCAAAAATACAGTTGTCCACGTCCTGAATGGAGACGCATTTTTTCGAACAATTCATATTCGTTTTTTGGCTAACGCAGCTTTGAATGCATTATTGTTCAAATACAAGTAAAACTCATAATTAATTAAAACTACTTATTCGCGCAAGTCCACAACTGCCACGAAAGTGTTTCAAGGATATGATACACTCGATGTAATCGAGTCAATATAGAAGCAAGGGCCATATATGATGAAGATATTGTTGAAACATGCTTTTCTGTATATGAGGGGTGGTTGATAAGCACCGTATCGGCTGAAGACGCAGTCTGTGCGGACGTGCTTCGAGGCGTTGACAAGAGAATAGAGGATCACAAAAGGTCTTCGCCCCCAATCGTACTGCTGCTCTTTCGTTACAATACATGGAGATGGTAGATATAATTAAAAACTTCATCAAAGCCGAAAGAATAGGTTACTGGATGCTCCATTTGAAGTCAGTACATCACATGCTGTTTTTTGCATCTCTAAGTAGCAAAATGTACGCAAGGAGTGCAAGATTGTACTAACAAAAGGTGTTACAATTGAAAAAGGAGGATTCTAAAATGAATAAGCAGTTTAGAGAAGGACTGTGCATGGGATCAGAAGAACAAACCGTGATGAAGAATATTAAATCTCGAGGTTTGACAAGAGGACGAGGGATGACCGAAGTACAGAGAAATATCTAGACAGATGCAATGTCGAGTTGTTTTGAGGTACATGAGTCTATGCAACACCTCATTCGATTGATGTACGCAATTTCAGATCAACACAAAGCGTCTTCCGAAGCCAGGCAAGAGAGAGACAGAATGGTCATGGATAAGTTCTTATTTTTAACTAATATGAATCCAGACTACCATGTTCATGCGATGTTCCTGCAGAAAATAAGGTCTTCACTGCTCAATTGCCTGCCGAAATAACCAAGAACTTAGCTGCTTTAACAGACCTATTAAAGACGAGAATTACAGCGGGTTCGAGAACGATGCAGTTGATTCTTAGTAAACAAGTAATGTATCTACAACAATTGAGTATATATTATATTAATTGTATTGATACATTCTCCAATTGTATATAATGTTTTACATTTTTCTTACTACTTTTTAATAAATGAGTTGTGTATTGATCGAATATCAATAACAAGTAATTTAATTAATTAATGAGTTAGTCTATTAGCGCACTAATCAATTACAAATAGTCCCTTTTATTATTATAAACTTAAATTGATTTGTTTCGATATTCTCCTTGATGAAAGCTATCATTTGAGTAGCATCATGTCAATACCAGTGGCGGCTCGTAACATCCAAATTGCAGGGGGCACAACGTAATTTACCCCCCCCCCCCCCCCCCCTCATCACTAAAAAAGTGTAATTTTACTAAGGAAATGTAAGAACGACACGTTACTCACCTATCGGTAGCGGGTAGATAAAACCATTCTTCTGTTTTTGTCTCGAGCAAACCTCTCGATTACGACGTTGTTGAAGTCGGGAATCGTATTTATAAGTTTTTTTTTCAATTGTCAGCACGGCTAAGGCAGAGAGTACCGGTACCTAGCTAGTTAGGAATTTTCGGCAATAGGCTAAGTTCTATTTTTCCCCTTCGACGTTTGCTCCATATTAAGATGAGGTACTGGAGGTCCCAGTTTTTTAATATCGTGTTTTTGATCGTAATTAATTTGATGTTCGCAACTTAGAATATGCGCCACCCAGTATTCATATTTACGAAAACACTACAATATTACAACACATTAACATAATACACAAATGCGAACACGGCAGTAACACAACTCACTCGCACTATAACCCAATACCTACTGTTTGACAATACTGTGACAACAACACACTTCGCCAGTAATTTAGTTTTTAAAATAGCATAAATGACCGTTTTCTAGCTACCACTTCTTGTTGTGTATCCGCTTATTGAATGAAAGGAGTGCCATGTCTTTCTAGCCAGGTACACTTATAAACTAAAAAAAGGAGACTTTGAATTTAAGTAACATTTTCTATCATTTGACTCCCTAATAAGTCCGTGCCGAGGTCTATATTATCGTTCTTGGTGTTTACTCAGAAAAGGTCTTCTGCCTGCAGGGTTGGGTTTTCTTTTCTCTCTCATCTTCGGTGTCGGTGGTGGCTACGCGTTAGATGTGCCCCCTGCCAATGTATTTCGTCCATAAGGGTCTAGCTCCAAACAGTGCCTGGGGGTCTTCACTGTTGAAATACGAGGGCACAACGCTGTTTAGCCTGGACAGTGGACACTGCAGAATCGTAGCTGGCGCACGCAATGAAATCACTTCTACGACCAATATTCTTCCAAAAATAAACAAAGTGCACACAAAAATGAATATATCTTAAGCGAAACTTAAATTTGAAAGTTGCCACTACAACATATTTGATGTACTAAATAACAACTTATAATTAAAGATATTTCCGTGAGTCCCAGGAGGGGGGCACGTGCCCTTGTGCC